>OY757928.1:202500-292002 GCA_963585895.1 Sepioteuthis lessoniana
ACACGTTTAAAATGGCATTTCCCGAATTCTTCAAACTATTATTAGTCATTTTCAAAGGTTTTTTAATACCGAAAAACTTTGATTGTATTTTCTTTATATATATATATATATATATATATATATATATATATATATATATATATATATATATATATATACAATATAACCAATGAATATGTACAGCTGTAACAATTTTCCTTATAAGCCAAAGATACTAGAATTTTTTCTCTAATGAAATATTAAAACTTTAAAACGGATTTTACTTTGTACTATTTATTACCAAACACTACCACATTTGAAATGTGTAACCAAAGTTTTGAAGATCAAACAACCCAAAACAAATATTTCCTTTTATAAAAGAATACATCGGGAAAAAAAATTCGTAAATATTACGCAAGTTTTTACATGCATTTGTTGTTTTTTTAAGGTGCGTTGCAGTTTTTTTAATATATATTTAATATATTTTTTACAACAGAAAATGACTAATGTTTTTTATTGTGAATAGTGAATGAATAGTTGGGTAAGAAAGGAATGAGAAAACATAAAACTTATTGACATCAACCAGATTCAAATACACTTTACGCTTAAATTGTCTTCATGGTTTTACTTTTTCATTTGATTTTTTTTTTTTTTTTTTTTTTTTGCTTTTGGTTTTTAGACTTGCAATTTTCGTAATAGTCTAACTGATAATAAGCAAAGTAAATCAAAATTTCGAGATACAATAGGTAAATAAAACAATTGGTCTGTTCAAAAGAAAAAGTTCAACTTTTCTGATATTATTTAACTCAAGTCCAGTTTAAAGTGAAGTAAATTTTAATCATTCTTGAAGAAATCTGCAACGGAAAAATTGTTGCAAATGAACATAAATTTCGAGTTTGTTTTATTTTTGAATATTGTTTTTTGTTTGTTTATTTTTAGGAACAGAATTTAATGAACAAACTATTTTTTAACATTCTTATCTAAAATTGCCAATTTAAAAAATCTTCTATGGATTAAGATTATCCTTAAACTTTTGAGGTATTAAAAGTTAGCATCGCAATGTTTACAACATATTGTAAATGTTCTAACGAAATTTCATTCAAATATTTTAGTCATTTTCAGAAAAAAAGAATATAAATAGATAATATCGTTTGATTAAGTAGATTTATTAAAGATGGAAATATAAAAAAACAACTTAACATTCCTGATAATGAGATTTTTCATCTAATAAGAATAAAATAATTTTATAACAAATCCTTTCATGTTTTCTCCTGAAGCATTCAGTATTAAAGCTAAAGCTTTACGAATTATTTTTTAAATAATAAACAATATCTTAAACTCGGAAAAATATGATTTTGAATATAACTTATGTAAGATTTTCATTTCCATAAATTATAAAAACTGCCAGATAAATAGGATTTCTGACAATGTTTTTAATAAAAAATTGGCGTCCTTTATAAATACAATTCTAAAGGTGTTAACAATGATTAAGTATTATGACAAAATACGTTGTCTAAAACAAAAAGGAATAGTAAATATTATATATATATATATATATATATATATATATATATATACATATCTACACAGACATATATATATATATATATATATATATATATATATATATATATATAGTTATTTGCTTTGATAGTTTAGGAGATTATCAGAGGCTAGGTATGTCTCACAATCATGTATATATATATATATATATATATATATATATATATATATATATATATATATATATATATATATATTATCATCCACGGACAGACTGTTTCGTTCTATCACAACTCTTCGATCCCAGCTTGAAGCATATCCTGTGTCTAGTCACACTGATGAGTGGTGATACAATGAAACAGTCTATCTGTGGATGACATTATATATATATATATATATATATATATATATATATATACTTGTGCAAGTGAATGTATGTCTGTATGTATGAATGTATGTATGTGTGGGTGTATATTTAAATATGTCTTTTGCATAAACTGCATTTGTAATATACTAATATACCAGCGGATCGGCATGCCTTTTATGTGGTATATCAAAATTTTCACTGAATATGTTAGTTGAAAAAATAGATTATATATGTGTGTATATTTGTCAGTACGCAAATATATGTAATTATCTACAATCGTTCATATCATTTGTTCGTAAATATCCAGAGAAAATGCGTTATTTATATATATATATATATATATATATATATATATATATATATATATATATATATATATATATATATATATTTAGATATATATATTTAGATGTATATATTTAGATATATTTAGATATATATAGGGAAAACTGGAATTAAATGCGACATTATGTAAATGTATAGAGATGAAAAACCACAAGGTCTTCTGAGGATGATTTTATTAGAAGAAATATTTACCTTCGTTAAACGTTTCGTTTTTTTAGACCTACATCAGAGCATATAAGTTTTTTTTTTAAATTCTTCGACTTCATCGTTTATACATATTTAAAAAGACAGATAAACAGATCGTCAAAATAAACAGTAAGAAATATAAGGGAGAAAGTTAACACTGAAAAGACAAATAGATATATTATGGAATGTTTGTAATCGGTAAATATGAACTAAATGATATAAACAGATAGATAGATAGATAGATAGATAGATATGGATTTTTTTAGCAAGAAATCTTGGGATGTTAACAACATCACACTAATCTGAAGCAGTATTCAACTAAGAGAAATAGAATGTTTTAAAACTTTCACATCTTTTTCGTTTCATTTAATAACTTACACGTTCGGATATTTTCATACATACATATACACACACACACACACACACACACACACACACACACACACACACACAAATACATATATATATATATGTATATATATATATAAAGTGTGTGTGTGTGTGTGTGAGAGAGAGAGAGAGAGAGAGAGAGAGAGAGAGAGAGAGAGATCGTCATGCTGCACTAAGAATTAAAATATATTAACAATAAATATACATATTTAAAGAATGGAATATTACGATTAAATTATTACTATATCATTACTATATTACTATTATTACTTTATGTGCATATGCACATACATATATCTTGTGTGTGTGTGTGTGTGTGTGTGTGTGTGTGTGTGTGTGTGTGTGTGTGTGTGTGTGTGTGTGTGTGTGTGAATCTGATAATTTTCTAAAATTCATTAACTGAAATAATTTTTTTTCGTGTGAACTGAATTCATGAAAGAACAATATATGAAATATTTAAACATATATACTAAGTTATTGTAAGTTGATGCAACGAGTATCAGTGCAGATTCAGCGCATCAACATTGGTTTTCATCTGAAGTTTACTCTTGACCACTTTGTACAAATCATACGTCTACTTTTCACGTGTCCTTTTATATCAATAAAGTACTTACAAATATCTTGTCCCATCAATGACATTCGATGATTCTTGGCTGATATTGAAATTAGCAAACCATTCTCCCCTAATAAGTTTGACTGCTCTACTTGCAGTTAAAAAAAAGCTGCAGCACATATGGTCAACCTTGACAAAGACTGTTAATAATAAATGTGTGTATATTTATACATGTCAGCGATTTTCTTTGTGCAACATGGTATTTATGTGGGTGTATCAGTTATTTGATAGTCTAATAATGAATAAACCCTTTATTATTCACGATGAATATTTCTTTTTTAACATAATCTCATCCTTTCTCCAAGCATTTAATTTAATGGTGAATTTAAATCCTATAAATCGACACTATACAGTAAAAATGTCAGATCAAAATTCAACCAATAATGTAGCTAGGTACCGGTCAATTAATGGACTATTATATCTATCTATCTATCTATCTATCTAAAGATAGATAGATAGATAGATAGATAGATAGATAGATAGATAGGGGTGTACACAATGGTGGGCGGAAGAGATCATAAGCTGAAAAGTTTATATGATAACGTCATTGCTTTTGATGACTTTTTTTGATTAATGGGATCCAAACATCGCAATACCGATGGAAAAGTGTGTTAACCGCAAGAGAGACTATGTTCAAAAGTAGATCTCATTTTGTCACATTCCATGAGAGTATCTTATTCAGCCTACGATCTTTTACCATCAGAACCTCAAATAGATAGATAGAAGTGAGGAAGAGAAAGTGTCGGACTGAAAGAGAGGGAAGAGAGTGATAGAAATTTATATATTGAATAAAATTATAAATATACTTCGGGTTTTTTTAATTAACAAAAAGTGGTTTATATTTGTCGATTTAAATTTACTGAGTTTGAAAGTCATAAAGAATAGACACAGTATTCATTTTCTGGGTTAACTTATACAGCGGAAACTTTTTTTATTTTTACTCCAATATTTTACAGTCGTCTTAATGTATGAAAAAGAATTAAAACTAGCTAAATAGTTTCTGTTTTAGGAGTATTTCAAAACGTTTTATCAGACTTTGCTAAACATAATAGAAACTGTTGAGGGAAAACAAAATCAAGAATTACAAAATTATAATCAGTTTTGGACCAGAATCCGTCAGAAAATTCTTTTTTACTTAAGGATTCTAAAAAAAGAGATAATAATCATTCATTAATAAATAAAAAAAATAGTTGTCTAAAAATTCGGAAAATTTGAAGTTTAATTAAGAAATTTTAAATCATTGAAATTCTTGAATAAACTTTTCAAAATTCATTTTTCTAGTTTCTTTTTATCCTTAGATATCGACCTTTTATAGCCAAAAATTTGATAGAAATGTCTTTCTTGTTAGTCATCAGTTTTAGTGTAAGATATTAATAAAATAATAAAGTAATGTTACTTTTGAAAACGTGCATCTATAACAGCTATATTCATCACCACGGAGCAATGGTTAGCAAGCTTGTCACATGGTTCATTTCATCATTAATTGATTAATTTTACCGGAATGTCAACTCGCCTGGAGTTATTTTATGCCTGCAGATCGTGTTCATTGTTCATTCATATCTACATTTTTTTGTAGTTTCTTAATAGATTTTTTGTTCAGTCTTATCTAATACAAATCATTTTTAAGTTGTTCTATTTGAACAATAGATGGGATCGTAACAGGCACTATCACTCCGAGTGTACCTGGGAGTAATGGCAATGAAGGGGTACTGTACACTAACCAGATCTCCTGAACTGGAGCCTCACTATCAGATGCAGTTTAGTATAATGCCCAGGACACTTCGAAAAGGAGTCTCCAGAAGGAGTTACAGAATCGAATTCTAAGCCCTAGCAACTAAATTACTTTATTACTTGAGTAATGTCTACGAAACTAGATGCTTTACAACTATGGCCTTTTGCAAGACAAAGCGAGGCTAACTAAATAATTCTACATACAACAGCTTTATTTTGAGATAGTGATTATTATCTCTAATTATCTCATCCATTGTGATCTTAGAAACTAAGTGGCAAATTTTTACAGGAACAAACTTTTCGACAGAAATTAAAAATGTACTTTTGATGATAACACTTCCTCTACCACCAGAAATATTCAGATCATAAATGCAGAAATTTACTAAAGCTAAACTGAGCTATGAATAAAATAGCAGTAAAGTCAGTGGGACGCAATATATGAAGCCAAAGCTTTACTTATGTGTGACCAGTTCAAATTTAATATGTAATAGTATCATTTTTATGAGTAAATATTTCAGGTACACAAAAATGTTTATGTGTTTGTTTAATAAATCCTACCCGTAATATCGCAGACTTTATTAACTCCAAATGTAACAAAAGCTAAAATATTACTCTGTATAAAGCTGATTTTTTTTACTCTTACATAAATGAAAATGCTTAAGAATAATTATATATTTACCCACTCCCTCCACCACCAACAACATGTGACATCAAGTCAATTCTTAAGTAGAGTACAATTGATTTGAAGTCAGAGTTTTTCTTCTCTTTCACCGGTTGTGATACCAAAGTCAAAGAACTCAGTCTGCCCGACTACTTACTCATAAATAGAAGTAATTTAGATTCATATCTTTCCCTAGGGTATCAGCGCTATGACGAAATGTATCGTTAAGAATTTGAATTCGGGTCGCCGGGCCCATTTCCTACGACGATTACATGACACCAAATCTTTAAGGGTTTCTAATCACTTCATCAATTAACTATGTTTGATTCTTTTCAGGATATCATAATCTATCTCGTTTATAAAGTAGTTTTTAAATTTAAACTGAGCCAAAATATATTTGGGCATCTTCTTACATTTTAGAGGAAGAACGAGTCTGTTCTGAATTTCTTTTGCCCTGTATAAGCAATTTCTCAAGATAAGATCCAACAACAAAAGTTACTATTTTAACCGAATTAAATATTGAATCTTTATGACCATTATAAATGGGAAAATTTTTCTTCACTTGCTAGCAATATATATATTTCTTGTGTACAGAGTACTCATCGGCGGTTTCACTGAGAAATGACCAACGACAAAAATAGACAATTTATAAGTTTTACATAATAATGGTTTCAAAACTTCCTTAAGTAATGATGACAAAAATTCGAAAAAAACCCAGGCAGTTCTTAAAGATTTTGATTGAATAATGAAAGAAAACATCATCTGTTAAGTTTCCTAATATCAACGATAAAAAAATTTTCTCTCGGTCAAATAACTTTCATAAGATTTTATTGTTACAATTATTCTATTTTATTATTAGTTATTGTTGTCAATCTCTTATTGTTTTGAATCTATAAATAAAACTTTATCAAAGATATATAAAATAAAACATAGGATATATCGGGTTCGCTACTATCTATAATTTCAGATATTGACCAGTGATTTGGGGACATATCCCTCGCTGATAAGTGTATATTTATTCATACCAGAGCTCTCGAGATTTAAGGATGAAATCTGGCAAATTATACATGCTTGACTGATTTATATTAAGAGATTTCTTTATAGAGATGATTATAGAAAAAAATATATATAAAGATATGTAAGGTTGGGTTGAAAAGTTGGAATTTGCTAAATTTTGCTTAGTCAGACACACAGACTACAGATTGCTTACGATACCGACTATTTCTTAGAAATCACCCATCTAAGTACTAAGCAAGTCATCCTCTTCCTAATTTCGTAACTCAATTAGAAAGTCAATTAAGGTAGAAAAGATGATCTGTTGAAAACAAAAAATTTTTCTAAAATTTAAATTTGAATGAATTCAACTTTTAAAAATAACTTTAAATAAACTTAATTTTTAAAAATCTCTTTTTGACGTTAATAAATCAGTGAAGGACACCTTGTGAAATTTGGACACATTGCAGTACTAATGATCAGCAAAATTAGTTGGTAAAGCACAGCTCAATGGGTGAAGTTAAAAATTAAGGAAACAGCAAAAAAAGGCTCATTCTCTTCAGAAAGACATGAACCACAAAATTCGTGACATTATTTTTAACTGGGAATTACATTTTGTCTATTTCAGTTTAAGTGATCTGATCCTCCACACAAACAAACCAAAAATGATGCAAAATTCGTCCTGTATGTAAAAATGTAAAAATTTGTTTTTTGTCTTAAATCTTTAAGAAAACAATCTTCTCTTTATCTTGCAGGCTTTTCATAATATTTTGTTTTGAATATTTTGCAAGTAGTTAATTATATAAACAGACTCTTATGAAAAAACATAATTTTGAAAAAGAAATGATTTACTCATGGTTATTGAACTACTTCTGTTGTTTCTTCTCGCATCAAATGATTGATTGATTGATTGATTGATTTTAACGGCATGTCAGCCTGTCTAGGTTTATTTTAAGCGAGCAGGTAAAGTAATCACGTTCATTGTACATTTTTATATTTTTTTGTAATTGTTTCTTAACATTTTTTTGCACACGGTCCTATCGAATACGAATAATTTTTAAGCAAATCTATTTAACCTATATATTACTACTTTTGATCAAAGTGGACCTGGGAGTTATGGCAACGAAAGATTACTTTAAAATCCCCAGATTTTCTGAACTGGAGCCTCACCATTAGATGTAATTTAGTGATATTCCTAGGATACTACTTTTGAGGATGTTCTGACTTTTCTGCAGGAGAAACAGTTGGCATGTTCTAAACACCATCGACAGAGAAATCATTGCAAGTGAGACAAAAAAAAAACTTGTCGAAAAATGGTTGGCAATGTTTTACTCAATTGCAATACAAGAAAAAAGAACTTCACGTTTTGAAAATCAGTTTATTTTAATCTGAGTTTGAAATCCACCCGATGATTAAAGATTGCTAACATTGGCTTTCATTGGGCAGATCCCCAAAATAATAAAATTAAGATATTTTTCTTTTTATTCCAAAAAGTTCAGTGTTTATGAGTAAGATTCAAATCTTTACTATTCGACAAGGCACATATAACAGATGGATTACCGATGAATTAAGTATTGTGCATATTTGTAAGACGAATCTATGAAGTGATGAACCTCATCTATTTGCCAAGAAAATAAACATTGAATTTTAGATTCGACCATTTTCTTTTTGTTGCATTCGAAAATTGAAAAAAAAAAAGAAAAAAAGATATATATATATATCTGATATGGACTGTACACCACTTAGATTAGCTATTTTTGTCTGATAACAATATATCATACATAAACCCATCACGCAAAGTGGTGTAACGTTCGCATAAACAAAACCCAATATGCTGTATTTTGCCCTCATGTGAAGAGGGGGGAATAGTTCCTTTCTAGTTAAGCTTGTGACATTGGTTTAAGACAAGTAAAATGAACACACACACCTATATATATATATATATATATATATATGTATATATATATATATATATTTCTCTCAGAATCCTTACATACCCAACGCCACCGTGATCTGTAGAGTCACAATTATTCCTTGAGTTTCTAATTCATTCAATGCCGATTATAGTTTTATTGATACGATTCCAAGAAGACGAACACGCTTTCATGATATTCATGTTCCAAAGTTTCTCAGTTGCCAGTGCTGATATTGTAACATTTTATTACTTTGTTTTGTCTTCATCTCATAGACCAGTGTTAATACAATCTAAACGATTTGGCAGGTCTTCTTTTTCTAGTTCATGACTATCACACCCTTTCTTCTCATTTTTATCGGGTGGTCCAGACTATCTTATTCTTTGCGTTGTATTTTATCTTATTTTTTGTACTTATTTCCCCATCAATATATATATATATATATATATATATATATATATATATATATATATATATATATATATATATATATATATCACAAACCATACTTGAAAAGTTCTCAATCAGATCAGATCTAAATTATTCAAAACAAATGAAAATATACATATTTCTTTAAGGACCAATGAGTATGTATCTATTCTATTGGAGGGATAGAATAGTGTCTATCAATTAATCTTTCGTATGTAAGAGATGAATTCTTCTAATAATCAGAATTATTATTATTATTATTATTATTATTATTATTATTATTATAAGTAGTAGTAGTAGTTATTGTTGTTGTTGTTCCTGTTCTTGTTATAGTTGTAGTAATAGACTTTGTGCGCTATTCAAACAAGCGTTGATGGTGGTCCTTTTCTGGGGTCTGCGTGACAGCAAGTCTCCTCAGGTCTCCAAGACTGTTCTCAGTATCCTGGCTGTTCTTAACAATTCTGCAGTCTGGATGTCTCGATTCTTCCTCTGATTTCCAATTGTTCTCGTCCCCGTTTTAAGCATGCTAAATACAATTGGTATCATCGTCACCCACATGTTCCACAGTTTTTCTAGTTCCAAGGTCCAAGTATTTATCTATGTTTTCGCTTTCTTTTATCTTCACTCTGTGCTCTAACCACAAGTTCTCTTTTTGTGTTAATTAGTACTCCTGGCTGGAATTAGATGACCCATTTTTATTCTTATCATTGTTATTATATGGAAGAATTTGTTCCTAAATAATGGTGTGTGTGTGTGTGTGTGTGTGTGTGTGTGTGTGTGTGTGTGTGTGTGTGTGTGTGTATCAAGGTATAAGAAAATTTCCTCGAACAATAAATCATTGAATTAAATCATTTTTTCAAAACAAAATTCACTTGAAAAAATGACGTATGATCTTTTCAAAAGTAAAGCACATAAAATTTACACAAAAGCAATAATTTCGCCAATAAATAGTCAAATATGCAGACCATTGTATGTGAAACCCATAGTCAATGTCATTTATTTTGAATTTGATATTTGTGATTAGCTCTGATTAATAAGAGAATCGAGCACATTTTTTAGAAAAACAAAAAAGTTTTAAGCAATAATTGTCAAAAACATTTATACTGATATATATATATATATATATATATATATATATATATATATATATAAGTGAGTGTGTGTGTGTGTGTGTGTGTGTGTGTGTGTGTGTGTGTGTGTGTATAACTCTTTCATGATAAATGAATATAAGATATTACAAAAATAGTGAGGATAATATGCTTACCTCGGTAAAGAATGCCTATAAATTTTGTATTGCATATATTTGACATTATTTATATTTTATATATATATATATGTGTATATATATATATATATATATATATATATATATATATATATATATATATATTCTATATTTATATATATTTGGTATATATTATCATATTCATACTTAATAAATGATTGAAACAAAAGTTAATATATAATTCATCATAATATACAATAATGTTCCCCAAAATATTGATAATACGCGCATAAATTTTCAACATTTAATCAGAATTAATTAATATACAACAAATACTACCTTATATTTATATAATATTTTATATATATATATATATACATATAAATATATGTGTGTGTAAATGTATATATATGTATTACAAATACTACCGACTATATACATGTGTGTATATATATATGTATAGGTTGTATAGGTATGTGAACAAATATATGTGTGTGTGTGTGCGAGGGAGAGAGAGAGAGAAAGAGAGAGAGAGTGAGAAAGACAGAGAGCGCTCGTGTGTGGGTATTATTTCTAGTATATAGCTGATATTAAGCAAAATATTCGCAACATAAAAGTTGCCACATACACACACCTGCATGCTCACGCACATTCACACAAACATACGCAAACATACCCACACATACACACCTACAAGACATACACACAAACACGCAAACATACACTCACTTTACACACATATGCACACGCACGCAGTCGCTTTTCTTTTGATGATATCCACATCCTCATAAGAGGAATTTTCATCAAGGTCTGATTGTTGCTACCTTGCACCAAAATATCTCGTTCAAAAAGAATCAAAACTATAATATTTTCTTTATCAAATTGACTCTGACTCGTCAAAAGATCAATCCAAGATATAATTTCCTCTGTTGTTATCAGATCTTCATTTTAATTTTGACTTTAAAATTTTGATGTGTTCTGATCCTCACCCGATATATATATATATATGTATATATATATATATATATATATATTTATATATATATATATATATATGTGTGTGTGTGTGTGTGTGTGTGTGTGTGTGTGTGTGTGTGTGTATGTGTGTGTGTGTGTGTGTGTGGTCTGATGATCACACAGGTGCGAAACTGCCAGTCATCAAGCACCGTTGACTCTGTTTCTACTCTATTAAAACTTAGATCTACGTATGCTTTATCACCGATATTGAACGCATTTAAATATGGCAAACCACATAACTATATATATATATATATATGTGTGTGTGTGTGTGTGTGTGTGTGTGTGTGTGTGTGTGTGTGTGTGTGTGTGTGTGTGCTCCTTGGCTCGTGTACATTGAACAAGAAAGCTGTGAATACAAGCAAAAATCATAAGATAAAGTTGTCTAAGACAGAAGAAACTCTTTTAGCTTTTAATTAATTCCATTTTGTATTAAAATTTTGCCCTGAAATAATTGAGTTAGTATCTTAATGATAATTTTTCATCGGATTTACAACTCACGTACATATTTATATATATCATGACTCCATGTCAAATCTGACTGGGTTGGACGTCGGATAAATGAATAAATATATACACCTATATATAGTTTTACCAGAGAGTATATAAAAACAAAATTCAGTTATGTTTATTTAGATAATATCATCAAAAATCTAATCACCCACATTTTCGATGCAGCCCAACAGGAAGGAAAATCTTTGATTCCACGTTTTAAAAAATCGGTCGTTTTCCACGAAAAAGTTTAAAAGATCATTTTCGTGTTGTTCTTCGTTTCTGGACGTTTTACTACTTGTGAAATGTTCTAGTGGTCAAAACAAATGAAAATCTGTGGATACTAAATCTTAGTATAGAGGAGGCGAAAGTACTTTTCATCTTGTAGATCTTATCTTTTCTTGGGATTTTCGGGGGCTGCTGTCGTTGAATATATTTTTATGTAAATTTCTAGATAAATTCAACACGTTTTTATATTCTTTCCGGTAAAATGTAATTACTTTCCAAACACTCAAATATGTCAATGTCCATCATGAAATGATTAACACATTTATACCATTTCTTGAACCAAAATATTATCAGACTTCTTTTCATTATATATAATGAATTAAGATATTGTACACACACACACACACACACACACACACACACACACACACACACACACACACACACAAATATACACAAATACAAATGCACATACACTCGTATATATAGGGGGGGGCACGCGCATGTATGTAAATACAGAACTTTTCATAATTACAGAGCGGTATTAGATTGATAAACATTGCAGTGAGTTTAAAACTCGAAAATATTTTCTTATTAGGTTGCCGTAAAAGTTTCCAACATTTTATTTGGGGAATTCAAGAAGAAACTTTGGAGTTTATTCAGTTTTTTATTGCTTGTTCAGTCAACTGTTCTAAAGGAAATCTTTATTATGAATTGCTTGAATCCAGATAAACCATTACTCTGCAATGTTACAGAGATCAAGTGGCCCATTTAAATGACACATTATAATACAAAACATTTTTTGAAAAGAAAAAAGAACTGAGATTTTGTTACATGACAGGTTCTGTCTACAAGTTGCAAATACATCCTACCTATGATAGTCTTATTCTGTCATTAGGACTTCCATTAATTTCTGACCTGTACCAACCTTTTTCGAATTGATTTCCAGTACACCATGTAAAGATTTCTCCAATGAATTTTAGTTAAAATATTTCAAAATTCAGTTTTCAATAATCGGAAGTAGAAAATGAAAATCCTTCTTTCAAATGACCAAAATGTGTTTGTCCTGTTCTCAATGGACGAATCTCTCGTTCATATTTTGCAGAATGTTTCTAAATATAATTAAGTTTAAATGTTGATTATTTAACGCCAAATCCATTTTGATGTAAATAATCAGTTCTATTTCAAAGAATTCATTTAAGCATAAGCACGCAGTTTAAATGTAAGTAGAGTTTAATTGCGAAAAACATTTCTATTTCAAACTATTCAGTTTAGTCAAGCAGTTCTAATTCAGCTAATTCAGTTTAGTATGAGTAGAGATTTTGTTTACACACAGTTAAATGTCAAAACAGTTCTATATTAAACAAATCAGTTTTGTGTAAGTACAGTTTCAATGTCAAAAAACATTTCCATTTCAAATAATTCAGTTTTGCATTAGCAGTTTAAATGTAAGTACAGTTTAATTGTCAAAATTATTTCTATTTTAAGCTATTCAGTTTAGTGAAACAATTCAGTTTAGCATAAGTATGCCGTTAGTTCTATTTAACCCATAGATAGGGCCCTATAAGGTGCTACCACGTCGGGCCAGAGTGGACCTGGGAGCAGTGGCAATGAAGGAGTGCTCCGCATTCCCCAAAGCTCCAGCATCACTGGATCCTCACCATCAGATTGTTTCATGTCAGATCCAGGACACTCATTTAGGGGTCTTATGCAGGGTGTAGTTGGTGTATTATAAAGCCCCAGCCGACTGGGCAACTTACACAATGAGTTGATATTTTAAAAACTTAAAAAAAAGCAATAAGAATATTTTAATCAAAAAGAAACAAGTAGAATATTACCTAAGTGGTAAAATATTTTTGAAAATCTTGAATTCAGAAATAAAGTATAATCCCTTGGTTGAATATTTAAAGTTAATATGGCAAAATGTTAACTTTTATCATCTTTCATGATATTTAATGTTCAGAAAGCCTTGTACATTCTCTGCTAATTTTTTAAAGGTCAAAGTATATGAAACTATAAGAAAATTTGCCTTCTGTTTATATCCCATAAATGGTCTTAATATTTGCTTAATATTTATTTATATATATATATATATATATATATATATATATATATATATATATATATATATATATATATATATATATATATATATATATATGTATATATATATATATAATTGACATTCACAATACGCAATTTTGTAAAGAAGCACTTGAAGTTTATTACTGCAAATTATAGTCGCGGCTCATAGCTGAAAATTGGATGCTCCATAAACTCATCTTTAGCTTCACAATGCTCTGACATTCCTGTACTGAAATCACATGTCGTTTTGTTTTGGTCTCTTAGATTTTGTAATGACTACAATTTGTGAGGAAACATCGTCAACATTTCGGCAAATTTTCCAAAGAATCTTGTGGACTTTTTGATTATTCTTCTTGTTGATCATGATAGACTCTCAAGATAACACGCTTCAATTGTTTTTCAAATATTAATGGTTTCTCGTGATTTTTAATTTCACTCATACTTCTACAAATCTTACACAATTTTCTTGAATTTTATAATCGATAGGTATTTCTTGAAATATACTATAAAATATGTGAGGCAAGCTATGAACAAATTTTGTTTTGTTTAAATCCAATACACAAAATACCTACTCAATTGCGAAAGTTTTTGGCACTTTGATTTTAAATGGAATTCTTAGAACTTCTTAAAGCCTTAGTCATAAAATATAAGTATTTCTCTACAACACTGTGTATCATAACCATATATTCAAAAATACAGTTTTGAAACTGCTTATTTCTTCTGTAGGCAGTAAGTTTCTACCAATATTTTCTTTATATATATATATATATATATATATATATATATATATATATATATATATATATATATATATATATATATATATATATATACCTTGGCAAAAAGTTATTATAAATGCAAATTTTGTTAAAGACAACAGAACTTTCCTTTTTATGATATTGTGTTTTTCTCCAGCTTTCTTGTTAGTTTCTTTGTATCGCACTTTCGATCAAACCGATTGGTCGTCTTCTGGGGAGTTTTTGTAGTTCATGTTTGCTCAAGTGCGATATTCTTTTTGTTGGAAAAGTTTATTATTGGTCGGGCTGGTTTAGTTAGCATGTTGGTTCTTAAAGATATTTAGCATATTAGTTCCAGTTTTTAATGCTATTTTATTTTTGGTGGTTTATTTTTTATACTGATGGCTTCGAAGATTTTGGAGCGTTTTTGTTATTTTTATACATTTGCCATACAAGCATCAGCCTCTCTCATCGTCATACATACCACTTCTCTGATACCCGTGAAACCAAACAAAATATAATGACAACACAGAGTAATAACATAGATATATTCATAGCTAATGAAATATGAAAAATCCTTTCCAATAATACTAAAATCGTATATAAAAATTACAGCAAACACTTTTACTAATAGTCGAGTGGCGATATAAAGAAACTAGAAACTATCAAGAAAGCTAGATTAAAAACAAATAAAAACAAAAGATCATAAATTTCTGTGGGATATAACTAAACGTATATATATATATATATATATATATATATATATATATATATATATATATATATATAAAAGTTTGGTCATAGCCCTCAGAAATATATATATATATATATATATAAAGCTGTTATGTCTGTTCGTTGAATTGTCTCTACGGATCCGAGGTCTACAGACAATAATGTCCACAAACAAGTTTCTTAGTAGCCTGCTTTATATTTTGACATAAGTAGCTGCTTTTTCTGATTGGATTAGCTAACTTGCATATTTTCATTCAAAATTATTTATCAAAAGAAGAAAACAGGTTATTGGAAACCATAAGATTAAAAAGGTATGAATATATTTTAGTATATATTTTCAGTCATATTTTTATTTACCTTGACTTTGCTTGAATAAGTGATTTGTAAATTGTTTTTGTAATTATTCTTAACTTCACCAATGTAATCAGTTTTTATCTTTTCAGGAACCACTTACTCTCATAGTAAATTGAACTACATACCAAAAAGGTTAAGTATTTTTTCTCCAAAATAAGATAAATCTATTTAACTACAAAAGATAGCTACTTAAACAAAACTAAATCTTTAATTTTAATTTTTCTATTCAAGTTTTAAAACTTTTATTTGACTTGAATAAGAGGAATTTTTACACACTCACACACTCCCACTTTGTGACAGGTTGAAAAGACTTTGATTATTCATTCAAATGGACAGATTGCATATATATATATATATATATATATATATATATATATATATATATGTATGTATGTATGTATGTATATATATATATATATATATGTTATGGAGAGGGGATAATGTGTCTGCTAGTACATAATGTGTCCTCTAATTTATATATATATATATATATATATATATATATATATATATATATATATATATATATATATATTCGAAGATTTGTACAATAAGTTCATCAATGGATTTTCAGATACGTTCATTTTTGCGAATACAAGATAAAAGCTTTTTTTTTTAACTGAACTAAAACAAAATGCAGTCTTTTTTGCTGTCTCACGGTCAAAATTGTATGGAAATGAAGTAATATTTTCGACCGAACAATTCATAAGATGTAACTTCTAGATATCGTCAACTCTAATTATTACAACAATGCGTTGGCTCAAATCTCACGTTTGTTTCATATGATGTATTTTGTTAAATACAGAATTTCTAATCATGAAAACACCAGCCAATTAACCTATCATCTTTTTTAATTGATTTATCTGCAGAATCTTTCATAAAATCTAATCTGATTTTAAATAAGCCAAGCGGATTTTGGAATATTTTTGTCACCATTTTGATTCCTTTTAATGTGCGCCAAACACCTTCGTTAAATGTTATCTATAATGATGCTGTCCTTCACGATTGTTTCAAGGTTCTCGGCTGAATTTAAATAAAGTGAATTTCCTGTTCACCAACCAAATTCATCATTTCAGAAAACATCAAACTTTTCCAAAGTGTGCGCAGCTCCGAATTTAACTCATTTAATTCATTTCGTGATCAATGAGTCAGCCAATCAAATTTCAAATAAGAGACATGTCTTTTTGTGTGTGTGTGTGTGTGTGTGTGTGTGTGTGTGTGTGTGTGTGTGTGTGTGTGTGTGTGTGTCCCTTTGTGTGAAAAAACATGTTCGCTATTCAACAACGCTTGGTACCATATTTACTACTTAAAAAATTAGTCAGTCTGAACCCGCCTAAGTAAAAGCTGAAACTTTGAACGTAAATTTTCAAGTCTGGCAATGACTACACAACTGAAAGGACACAGATTGAGAGACAAAACAGACTGATACAGTTTTTTCTATTAAATGGCAAATATATTGTCTGTGAATGATAAGTATATAAATATGGGGAAAATATATCGATTTAGAAAGATATATTTCTATCACAAGTTTTTTGTAAATTTTAAAATCAATAAAATTTTCTAATTGTTGAAGACAAAATATTCTAGTGAAATAGGAAAAGTGGCCTATGAACAGAATAAAAAAGAATTTTTTTACTCAGAAAAGATACAAAATAAAAAAAAGAAGAGAAAAAAAAGAGAAAGAAAAGAAAAAGAAAAAATAGAAAAGAAAAATGTAAACGAAGGAAGAAAAAGAAAGGAAATAAAAGAAATCAAAGAAAGAAAGAAAGAAAGAAAGAAAGAAAGAAAGAAAGAAAGAAAGAAGACCAGAAAAACGTAAAAGAAAACCCTTTTTTACAATAAAGAACAGTTTTCAAAATTATAAAGATTTGAATGACGAGGTTTCAGGATAAATTGATGTAATTTGAAGCAGGTTGCAAATGGTTAGGGTAAGCTGTTTATTCATTTTGGCCCACATTATAAGTTTATTTTCAAATGGTGTTCAGAATTGTCCGGGAAAAGAGAAGAACGATCGCAGGTTGCCGCTATTTAAAAAAATCATCTTATACCATTCTCAAAATGAAAGAAAGTATGAATTTCATATTTCAAAGTCTTTTTCTCAAATTCATTTCTATTTTATTTCTATTTCTATTTGTTCGTAATTACTTCTTTCTTAATTCTTCACTCGTTTTTCTACATTTTTATCTATTTTTCTTTCTTTTTCTTCTTTTCATTTTTCTTTCTTTTTCTTTTTTTCGTTCTTTCCTTTTTATTTCTTTTTCATTGTTTCTTTTCTCAATTCTCCCTTTTTTTAAACATATTTCCGCTTTTTTTTCTTTTAGTGTTTATGTCTTTGTCTTAGTTAAAGAATTATAACGATCTTCTATAATCTTCCCTACCCACCTCTCTCTCTCTCTCTCTCTCTCTCTCTCTCTCTCTCTCTCTCTCTAATTTATTTCTTATTTCTGCACTCATTTCCATTTTTCTTTCCTTTTTTGCTTTTCTTTTTCCATTTCTATTGTTTTTTCCCTTTTCTTATTTTTTGTGATTTTTTCTTCCTTTCTCTCTTTGTTTTTTTATCTTCTCTTCATTTTCTTTTTTCTTTTTCAATTTTTGCTTTTTTTCTTTTTAATTGGTTGTTTTTTGTTTTTTTTTGTCTTTAATTTTTCTATTCCTAAATTATTTCTCCTTTATCATTCGTCATTTTAATTACCTTTTATTTCTCTTTATTTCTTTTTTTCCCCTGTTTTTTCATTCTTTCTTTTTTTCTAAATAAAACTGATATTTTTTTCTTTCCTATTTTATTTCTCATGCGGCTATCGAGCATTTTTCTTTCTTTTTTCTTTCTTTCTTTCTTTCTCGCTTTTTTATTTCTTTTTTATTTTTGCATTTTTTTAATATTTGATTTTTTCCCTATTCTCTTTTTTTAAAACTCTCTTTTTATTTTTGACGTTTTTTCTTTTCTTTGCTTTCTTTGAATTTTCCCCAATCTATTCCTTCTTAAGTCTTTTATTCATTTTTGTCTTTGTCTTTCCTTCTTTTTTTTGCCAGTTTTTTTTTTTTTTTCTTACTTCGACATTTCTTTTTCTGCTTCTTTATCATTTTTAACCTCGCTTGATTCTTAATTTGATTCTTCTTTTTTCTTTAATTTGCTTTTTTTTATCTATTTTCACCTTTAAAATCTTTATTTTTCAACTATTTCTATCTTTATTTCTTCCTCATTTTCATTTTCTCTTTCTTTACTGTAAAAGCCTTGATGTCATTTCAGGATCTACAAACCACCCTTAGTTACCGACCCACACAAATTTACTATGAATTTAGAATATATATTTTCCAATATAATTCATACTTAATTTAGGATACGTCTCATACGCGTGTGTATCACATCATCTATTAAAATTTATTATCTTTTCATATTTCTTTTTTTTTTTACTTATTTTCTTCAGTCTCAGTTTTTTTAAAACTTCTCCTTTTCTTATTTTATTTAATTTAATTTTTTTTTTTTTCGCAATGAATAATTTCCCTTTTAGTCTGTTTTGCTTCCCAAGTCTCTCTATAAGTTTAATTAGAAGTTCTATAAGCCTCAAATGAAACAAAAATTAAATTTCTTTCGCCCCTCAGACACCTGAGATGGATGAAGTTCTGAGATTTTACCATTCTATATATTTTCTGAACTATAATTTCTATCGTTGCTGTTTTCACACACTTTTCGGAAATTTCTATCTGCAGTAAATTTGATATCTACTATTTTATTGGTAACGTTGTATCCTTACAAGATCTTTTTTTTTCTTTTTTGCAAAAGCAACCATATTATTTTTTGTAATAATTCTTGTAAAATTTGTTAACTATTTGTAATTAAAACATTAAAAAGATAATAAATCGCTTAGAAGTCATAGAAGTTTTTAAAAAAATAAAAATAAAAATATCTTATAGAAAACAGGACGATTAAGAAAAACTCATCTTTACACAATTTGATTATATTACTATAAAAATAAAGAAAATTTTAAAATAAAGAAATAAAAACATTGCATAGAAGAAATTAATGACATCTTATTTTACAGATGTGTAACTAAACTTGGTTGAATTCATGAATTTAATTTTATTTCGGCATTAATATTTTTGACAATTTCATATTAAAATATTTTTGCTCATTGCTTTTGAAGGTTTTTTTCAATTTTAGAATATTTGGTAAATAAGTCAGTGTCAACTCTCACTCTTTCTTTCTCTTTTTTTTCTCTCTCTCTCTCTCTCTCTCTCTCCCCCCTCTCTCTCTCTCTCTCTATATATATATATATATATATATATATATATATATATACATATATATATATATATATATTGACCTTATGAGTAGAGTGTTCGGCAATGCTCCGGGAAACCAGGTTTCAATCCCAGGTCGAGTCATACCAAAAACTTAAAAAATGTTACTTGATACCGCCTTGCTTAACACTCAGCATTATAAGTGAGGATCAATGGTAAAGTGGAGCAATCTTGGGAAAGGAGTAGTGCCCTGCCTTACACCTCGGTGTAGTAGCTATTGAAAAAGGAACCTTAGGGTCACCCTCGACTAAGGTCGCCAACTACTTATATATATATATATATATATATATATATATATATATATATATATATATATATACTTGTCTGTTCAGTTCATCTTTATTTTTGAACGATATGCAATTCGAACTTTACTAGATTTAACTTGCATCCGTTTTTTAGATGTCCTCTTTTCTGTTTATATATATATATATATATATATATATATATATATATATATATATATATATATAGTCCGTTCAATTCATCCTTAGACATATGTATATATATATATATATATATATATATGTGTGTGTGTGTGTGTGTGTGTGTGTGTGTGTGTGTGTGTGTGTGTGTGTGTGCGTGTGTGTGTGTGTGTATATATATATATATACATATAGTTTTCTACTTAAAGTTTCACAATTTTCGGTTATCATCGAGCAATTAAAATAGTGTTTATTTGTAGATGGTACACATGATAAAAAATGAATACAGAAACAAACTGACTTCAGATATAATATCAGATAGAAATCAGTATTTAGGATAAGATAAATAATTTTTGTTATTAAAACTTGACATACCTGAATCCACACAATTTTCAGATTTCACAGAAGTGAGAATATATTGATGCTCTTGCATTGTTAATGCTCTCGCATTTTCACATTGATATCAACACGAGATTTAAAAAATTATTCTCGTGGTTTCTTTGCAAAAAGTCTGATCGAGAAGACAGAAATGATGGAGACAAAGGAAAACTTCCTTAATAAACGACAATAACCGGATAATTCCTCATCTTAGAATTTTATAAAACATTAGGGAACACCGAAGAATATGAGAGCCTTTGATAGAAAAGCAATTAAAATTGAAGAAAATATCCATCCTAATATAGGAAGTAATGAAAATACTCATCAAAGAAATTCATAAAACATTACAATGCCTGAAGCATTGTGATAAAAAAAAATGAGATGAAGAGAATAATTGAAATGATCATGAGAATCGTAAATATCTTTAATTTAAGAACTAAGAATCAGTAACTTGTTGAAAAATGTTTTGATATATTAACGAGAGAACGAACGAAATGCAAAAGACAATTTTTACTTAATGTTTTACTTCTGACAGATTAATGAACACATTTTTTAAATTTAGTCTCCTTCCTAAATTGTTGCAGATGACGGTAAACTATTAAATCCTTGAATTCAGATTTCTTTAAATTTAATTGCCTACTTGTGGGTCGAATGGATCAAAACATGAATTTAAAAGAAAAGTGAGTTTACGAAGAAAAAGTCAGTTCATATAAAAAAAAAAATGGTTACAAATCATATATAATTCATATATGTAAACCGGATTTGGCATTGAATAACCCATAGTGGTTGATATACCGTGAAACTCAAACAAACAAACAAATTTAATTGCAAATACAGATTTCAAACGTAAGCAAATGAACGTTAAATTCAACACAACTACCTTTTTTTAATCTTTTGTATGCATATTCTTCATTTGAAGGGTCAAGTTTGTAATCCATTTAGGTGAATTCTACTGGGATGATATAATTTATTTCTTTAAAACTTTACAAACTCGTACAAACATGAATTATTATTTTTATCATTTAAGCATATTTAAACAGTAAGACAATCATTTTATCTATCACTTTCAGATTTCATACATCACTTGCAGGATTTCGATTCTTACTGAGTGCCTCAAAATTTTAGCCTTGCGATAGATTTAGTTATACTTAATAAATGCAGGTACTGAATGCACCTCTCACTGTGTGCTTCATGAACTTAAATATTTTGATTTGTAACCATATTGTATCAAACAAGGAATCTTATTCATTTGGCTTTTATCGGTCGAAGGAAATTTCACTAAGATTTTGGCTGAAAGATTTTGTCCATGGGATCACTCATGCATTCTTTTAATTATCGTCACATGAAAGAGGTAAAACTTTTCGCAAGGGTATTAATTCCAAGAGAGCATAAGCAGTCTTAGGCAAGATTCGAACCTGGTTCGCCAAGTTACTTTTCCGTGTTGGTAACCAATGTACTACAGGTTGAGCTACTCGGAATCTCCTAAATAAGAAAATCAAACGTGAAAATGCTGATAAATTGACTTGATTCAAAAGGTTTCTGCTAGGTTTGTCGTTAAGTGACATTAGAAGCATTTATACTTTGACTTTTCGTAATTATCACTTTTGTCACATCAGCCTGCATTTTTGAAAATGTTGTCAAAATCTCTGTATTTTAATATTTAAAAAGAAAAGAATGCCTTTTCGGCATATAATGCGTTTTATTTTTAGGTAAAAATACGACTGAAACTCAAAAAGTTTTGTGTCGTTCATGGAGGAGGTTTCTCGAATTATCAAATGTCTTAAACGTATTTTACAAAATTCCCTGGGGATTCTCTACGAATCAACTCGAGAAGTAACCAACTGGCTGAAATCATTTGATGATGTCATACAAACGAATGCTCGAAACGAATAACCGTATTCAAACATTCTGTTTTTGAATCAAATTTAACAAGTAATGACGAGTTGATTCGAACAACAATGTGGAACGAAAGAGATTGCAGGTCAAACGAATGAATTACCTCTAAATGTGTCAAAAATGAATTCAATTTTGATTTTTAAAAATATGAACATAAAGAATTAAAAACTAGGGACTATCAAAAAATTTGAAATGTTAAAATATTAAAATATTATATGTGCATCTTATCTGAAAAAAGGTTAAAGAAATTTAAACCGTACAATTACTTTATTCACCATTTCTCTCTGTGTTTTGGTGCATGTACTCAAACTCTCGTGGATACAAATACACACATACGTATCTATCTATCAATCTCCCCCTCTCTCTCTCTCTCTCTCTCTCTCTATATATATATATATATATATATATATATATATATATAGAGAGAGAGAGAGAGAGAGAGAGAGGGGAATAGAAAAGGAAATAATTAGACATTTAAGTCAGGATAGAATAGACATAGAGTCAACAATGCTTGGCAACTGTCAGTTCCTCGCTTATCCACTCATCAGGCCAATTGACCTAATGAATGGATACTTAAACATATACACCCTGTGATTATATCGAGGACTCTTTATCAATCAATATAGCAAACTACATTATCAATACATTTGTATGTGCGTGAGAGAGAGAGAGAGAGAGAGAGAGAGAGAGAGAGAGAGAGATTTTATTATTAAAGCCAGTTTTTTCAAAAAATTGAATTGATCTATTTTGTCAAAATATTCAGAATATTTCATATAGACAATAGATCATGACTTTCGTCTTTTTTATCAATCATTATTCTTTTTAAAGTATTTATTAACTTCTTTGGGGATTTTCAGGCTTTATCTGCAAAAAAAGAAAATCAGCAGGACACATAGCGTAACGGTTATAGACATTGGTTGTCTAAGCTTTTAAGGAGACAATCATCTGGAGGTTGCAGGTTCAATACTGAGTGCAGGCGAGTAACAATAGAGGAATACTTCTACCCAGTTATGGCTAAAAGAATCACAACAGGCAAACCCCGTGGATTCAATAAAGGACGTAGTTTGAAGTTCCGTGTAGGTTCCCGAGTTTGACAAATACCTGAAGAAGGCCGAAGGACATATCGGCCGAAACTTTGTGAAGACAATAGTCCGAAAACCCTTAATGATAAAAATCATCAAGCTTCATCTCAGAAATTTAGACAACTAAAGAATACATTCAAAAGATATTAGCTACAAAAACATTTCATTAAGACATATCCAATATATCTGATTAAATTCTTATCTTATCATTTCACTTCTGGGTATTTCCTCCTCCTTGACATTCTATGACCTTCAATAGTAACACATCCATTGAGTATGCAATTTTTATTGCTTCCCATAGACCTTCTTTGTTTGAATATTGTTTCCCATTTTCATACTCATCTCTTTTAATGATAAACCATAATTTTTCTATTCGACAAATATCTGGAGAGGATTAAATCAATTCCATTAATTTGGGCGACTTTGAAACATTCTTGGAAAGATGGACAATGGTCAGCTTTGCAGAAAATATAGGAGCATTGTCTTGCAGGAATATACTTTTTAGTTTAAAGCTTCTTGTTAGTCACTTGTTTCACTCAAAAATAAGTATTTTCTAATTGTTTTCAATAATTCACTATATTCGTCTTGACACTATCATCAACTAAAAAGGGGTTTATAGCTTAATTTCTTATACCACGAGCCTTAAGCATTACTCCATCTTATCTTCTAAGTCATATTGGTTGACTATTTTCATAAAGGACCTAACCTCTATCCCAGCTACCTAGTCCATCCAATGTAGCATAATATTCAACGCTATTATTACTGATGAGAAACCAGTTCTCACGTTTCTCTTTCTGATATTTACTTGAAGGTGATAGTTTGCTTACTTTCAGGTCTTTACCCAATGTCCTTCATATTCGATATCTATTTTTTGTTTGTTTATATTCACATCAGCTTCTTCAAAAATTGCCTCCTGGACATTCTAATAATTGAGTGCATTTATCTTGACACAGTCATCAACTTTGAAGGGATCTATGATTTTACTACCCACAAACATTACTCTACCTGCTCTTTTTTGCCTTCTAAATAATACTAGTTGACTATTTCAATGAAGGACCCAGTATCTTGCTCAATTTGAAGAAAAATAGCTCGACTGTTAAGAAATCTATGTAATTCATTCATAGATTATAAATTTCTGGTCTAATGTTTATTTAAAGATGGTGGTGTTTTTTTTTTTTTTTTTTGTTGCTGTAATGTCTTAAGCCAATGTTCTTGATTTTCTACATTCTCTGTAAGTAATCGCAATGTGGGGGTACTCCATGTTCCTTAGAGCTCCAGAAATGGAGCATCACCGACGGATACAGTTTAGTGTCATACCTAGGATAATCCTTTCGAAAAATCTTACAATTTTAATGAAGATGCAGCCGATGTATTCTAAGCTTCATCATCAGGATCTATTTTTAATCGTTCTGTGATTAATTTTTAACTGTTCTCCTCAATTTTTTCGTTATTTCCATCGTTACGTTCCCATTAATCAATAACTTTACAAAATCTTGGTTCCCTTTTGAGGTCATAAATTTCTTGCGAACCATGGCAATGTTTATATATTTGAAATGAAAAACAAAATGCCAATAAATATTCTATCATATATATTTCAATAAGTACAAAATCCGAATTAACATATTCCTTTAAAAAATCAGTTATTATAAGCTGAAACTCATTTGATATAAGAATAAATATATCTTGAAAATGTAACATTGTTTGGTTAAAACCAATTTCTTTAAAACATTTACATGAATAATACTTATATATATATATATATATGTGTGTGTGTGTGTGTGTGTGTGTGTGTGTGTGTGTGTGTGTGTGTGTGTGTGTGTGCATATATATATATGTGTGTGCGTGTGACTGTGTGTGTGTGTCTGTCTGTGTGTGTGTGGTTGAGGAGTAAAGAAAATGTTCGAAGAACTCAAAGCACGAACTGAGTTCCGCAAATAAAGAAAATTGACTGAATACGTGGTTCTTTATTTCTTGTTTAAGTGATCTCAGTAGATATGCGAAATATTCAGATTCAGAAACCGCAACGTAAAGTTAAAAAGGAACAGATTGTTCCATCTTTTGCAATTTTCCTTACATTTGAGTTGTTCCCACCATATATATATATATATATATATATATATATATATATATATATATATATATAGTAGAGGACACATTATGTACTAGCAGACACATTATCCCCACTCCATAACATATATATATATATATATATATATATATATATATATATATATATATATATATATGCGATGTGTCCATTTGAATTCATGATCAAAGTCTTTTCAACCTGTCACAAAGTTCAGCACCTTTTCTCCAGACAAAATTAAGCAGACAATGCTGTACAATCTAACCTCACCCTACTCATGAATGCCTCTTACTTTTGTCCTTGTTATTGGTCAATTTTATCCGAAACTTCAATTTTATTTGACCTCCCTCGTCCTATCAAACCTCAGACAACATTAGTAAATGACTTGTGTAGCCACAAAAATGTTAATGGCCGACAAAGGCCTGCAACAAATAAAAAGCCGAAGAAGAGAAAATGTATGCAGATATTTCTAATCAAAGGATGTTGTGGTTGGGGATGGCAAGCCGACCTAGAGTCTGTCTGCGCCATCTAGCCTAGCACTGCCTCCTTCTCCTCCGTGTGTTCGAAGCCAAAACCAGTATCGATCACCAGCTCAGCCTATTTCGATAGGTACGCTTGGTAGGAAATCAGAAGATGGTGGGTAGGGGGTTGTGTTACAAAACCCACCAATCATACGCTAGATTTCAGGTCAGCTGATAATCAATAAAAAAAACAAAGCCACGCCTCTGCAGACAGAGTTGACAGAACTGCAAATATTAAAAAAAGGTTCGAGGATAGAGAGTGAGGGAAAATGAAAAATAAACGTGATAGGAAGAATGTCTCGCGTCCAGTGACGTCACACATCAATAAGCTGATTGGTTGATGCAGTGTAGGAGGAGGAGGAGGTGGTGGAGGGAGGCCGAACTCTTGAGACGAATTTGCGATTAGGTATGACGTCACTGGTTGATTTAACGCAACCAAGACTAAAACCACATCACATCAACAACAGCAACAACGATTCCTTCTGGGAGATTCGACTTATATACAAAAATAAAAAACACCCATATTTTTTGTTTTCATCCCAGACTTAAATCCTTTTCATCATATTTTTATAACATTGATCTGTCTCCTCATTTCAATACTAAAAAATTCTAATCCATAACTTTTTAGAGCTTTTAAAGAGTTTTAAAACCTTCTTTATATATATATATATATATATATATATATATATATATATATATATATATATATATATATATATATATTCATTGTCAAAATGCTACAAGTATCAAAAAGCTTCCTTTACTAAAAATCACGTATACCTATAAACAAACTTATCAGTTTATATGCAAAAGTTTAAAATATTTATGTCAAAAGTAAGAGACAAGTTGATAGATATGCTGAGGTGGCTTATATATATATATATATATATATATATATATATATATATATATATATATATATATATATGTGTGTGTGTGTGTGTGTGTGTGTGTGTGTGTGTGTGTGTGCGGAGGGATGTTTGTGCGTGCATGTGTGCATATTCAAGAATTATTTTGTGTGTGTGCGTGTATATTTAAGAACTGTTAATAACTTAACAACATATACATTAATAAATAGGGGCCTCACTTGAAATTGATAATTAATGTGACTATTATTTCTGTGTTATAAGTTTGATCCTTACTGAGGAAGTCACACTTAAGCTAAATAAATACTTGGGTACATTGCAGTCGTGTCGTGGGGAGCAGATTCATTTCGCAGACCATTATTATTTTGTAATTAGTTAGACGTTTGTGAATGTTCTAAACTTGTGAACTTATATCAGTCAATACAAAGAGATTCTTAAAAATCAAATATCTCTGATTATAAAAATATATGAAGGCATTGATTGTTAGAAAAGGGGAAAGATTGTATTGCGCCAATTTTCTTAAAGTTTATCGCTCTGTCGTCCAAAACTATCAGTAACTATTAGAAACTATTTTTTACATCAACCTTAACGTAAAAACTCTCAGAGGAGGAGGCAGCCTACTCCACCCAATATTATTATAGCCATGAACAAGTCTTTAACGATATACATGGATGTACCTGTCCGGTAGTTGTAATCAATAATATTTTAATGTATGCATTCATTACATTCAAATGTAGGTGTACGCTTTCAGTAATAGACAAAGAGAGGGTGTCTTGCGTGAGCAAAAAAAGAAAAGGAAGATACAGAAACAAAAATAGTTTGTGTGTGTGTGTGTGTGTGTGTGTGAGAGAGAGAGAGAGAGAGAGAGAGAGAGAGAGAGAGAGAGAGAGAGAGAAGAACAAGAAAAACAAGAAGAGTAAAGAGACAGAAAGATGTAGCTTGTCAGGGAGTGTTTATACATACAAACACATATACATGCGCAAACACACACACACACACACACACACACACACATGCGCAAACACATACACACATGCGCAAACACACACATACACACACACACATATACACATACACATATATAGAGAGAGATAGATAGATATACATGTATGTATGTTTATATTAATAAGAGTGTGCTTTGCACTGCTGTTTAATTGTTCGGCTATTTTTAATGGATGAATATAATATCTGACTTTAAAGGTACTTGATTGTCGTTTAATGTTCATTTAGCTAATCTCGCAGACCATTAATATTACAGTGCGTTCAATCGACGCTAAATTTATCACAATTGTGGCCTGTTTCGTAAGATAAGCTCAGTAAATGATATTATACACATTCCTAATACCAAGCGATTATGTTATTTCGCTCTATTTAATTTAATCTTTAAAAAATACGATCGCGTCAAAAACGGGGTGGAGGAGGGAATAAAACCACAAAATGATTTTCTGTCCCTAAAAAGGGTGGTGTTTTCAGTTTTCAAATTACACCACTATTTTATTCCTTTTCTTCTTTCTCCTCTGTCCGTCCGTCCCCATACGTTCTATGTTTTGCATCTGCACACCTCTGCCGGCATCCAAGGTGCACGTGCGCGCGGGCTGGCGTAGAAGTGCAGACAGGTAATTGTCGACACGACAAATTACAAAAGGAGTGGGGAGAAGAAGTTGTCTAGAATCATCAGCCACTAACACCTTTGTATCCCCCCATTTTTCCCCCCCCCCTCTCTCTCTCTCTCTCTCGCTCTTCTTTTACACTTATTTCTTTTCTCTACCCTTCCTCCTCCTTTCCTGCCTGCAGTTTTTTCTTCGTGTCTGTATTTGTATGCAACGATTACGTCAGTAACTGAAGTAGTCAGGTGTGTCGAATTGCATAGTTTGAATCATTTTTTGTCCGAGACAGCTTTTAAGGCAAGTGGTTTTGAAAGAAAGAAAGAAAGAAAGAAAGAAAGAAAGAAAGAAAGAAAGAAAGACTGCTTATTAGGCAAGAGATTTTAAAAGAAAGAAAGAAAGAAAGATATGAGTGAGGTAGTTAGTGAGTGAGTGAGTGAGTGAAAGAAAGAAAGAAAGAAAGAAAGAAAGAAAGAAAGAAAGAAAGAAAGAAAGAAAGAAAGACTGTTTATTAGGCAAGAGATTTTAAAAGAAAGAAAGAAAGAAAGATATGAGTGAGGTAGTTAGTGAGTGAGTAAGTGAGTGAGTTAGTGAGTGAAAGAAAGAAAGAAAGAAAGACAGAAAGGAATGAGGGAATGAGGGAGGGAGTGAGTAAGTGAAATAAAGAAAGAAATAAATAAAGAAAGAAAGAAAGAAAGAAATGAGGGAATGGGTGAGTGAGTAAGTGAAAGAAAGAAAGAAAGAAAGAAGAAAGACGGCTTATTAGGCAAGAGATTTTAAAAGAAAGAAAGAAAGAAAGAAAGAAAGAAAGAAAGGAGGTAAGTGAAGAAATAATAGAATAAAAAAAACAAAAGAAAAAATCAAAAACAAAAGTAAAAGTGAACATATCAAGAAGACTAAAAAAGAAAGAAATTTAAATGATGAAAAATAAATGACTAAAAATCAAAAAATGAACAAACATTTTAAAACTGAAGAAAAGAGCAGATAAAAGAAAATAAGGAAGACAGAAGGAAGAAAGGAAAGAAGGAAGTGGAGAGGAAATAACATATAAAAAAAAGAAAGAAAACCTAAGATTGAATGAGAGAATGAGTGTTTAAGATAGAAAGGAATAAAGGAAAGCGAGAAAAGGACTAACTAAGCTGTTATTGAGTTTTCAGTGCAATAAAAATGATTACAGAGCAACTTTTAACATTTAAAATTCATCAATATTTCTTAAAAAAATTAATAGAATTATGACATTAATGAGATTAAGATTGCTAATAAAATTAATAGAATTAAATGTTTTAAGTTTTTAACCTCAACAGTTTTACATTAAAAGATAACAGCAATAGATTTGATGAGAAATCTACAATTCTTCTTATTGTCATAATACGAAAAATGACTATTATATCTATGTACCGATTTGATTGGGGCAATTACACATATACTCGTACGCACAAACATATACAGACACTTACACGTATATACATAGAGAGACAGTCATACACACATAAACACACACATGTATATAATACTGTTTTGAAATAAGGTTTCTTTGAGAAACACTTTATATATATATATATATATATATATATATATATATATATATAATATATATATATATATATATATATCAGACAGTTAAATTATATATTATATATATATATATATATATATATATATATATATATATATATATATATATATATATATATATATATATATATATATATCCAAACAGTATTAACACTGTTAGCAAGGCTTAGAATAAAATGATTGTATTTCCCGCAGAGAGCTAAGAATCTTCCCCAAAAAAGAGTTTCCAGGGTATGACACTTAAATACTTCTGATAGTGAGGCTCCGATTCTATAGATTTGAAATGTGTGTGGCACTCCTTCAGTGTTAATCAAATAGATCTGTTAAAAATTATTCGTATTTGATTAATGAAAAAAAAATGTTAGGATAGAACTTCACGAAAATATAAATATGAATGTACCATAAATCGGATTCCCTAATTTATTGGCAAAAAATAACCCTAGATGAGTTTATATGCGGTTAAATCAATCAATAAATCAATCAGTCAATCAGTTTACTCAGAACAGTATGTCAATGAAACATTTTAACGTGATACGAATTGAAACTGAAAGATTTGTATATATATATATATATATATATATATATATATATGTGTGTGTGTGTGTGTGTGTGTGTGTGTGTGTGTGTGTGTGTGTGTGTGTGTGTGTGAATGTATTTATCGATATATTTACATACCAATTGATCAATGAAAGAAGTTTATGAGAAATTCTGTTTCAAATTAAAAAAAAAAACTTTACTAGGGTTTTTAAAAGTTTACGAGAAAGTCAATGTGAAGTGTACGCAATGTCACGAATGTTACTGGATTTTCAAATCGGGCTGAATGTCTACCGAAAACTTATTGTACTCACCAAGACAGAAAGAAATAGTATATAAAAACGTGATTTTGTTTAGAATTCTACCAATTATTTTAACAATCTAGATCCAGTGAATTTTCTGATGGTGAAAGTATCTTTGAAAATTGCCTTTTCTTATTAACCAGTGCTAATTGTATTGCTTTAACGTCTCCACGTCATTAAATTCTTTTGCTTTAGGGGTAAATTTTCAGTTTAGTAAACAATAATAAATTGCATGATTTAAGTCTTGTAAGTATATAGAGTGCTACATGTGCACAATTTTTCTCCAAGTTCTGCAAAAATATTTCGTTCAAAAAGCATCGAGGCTGGATGCATAATTTTGTTTTCAAATTTCGCGTCAAGACATCATTACTTTATAATCGAAAATTTTTATTTTAAGATTAAATTAATATATATATGTATTTATATTAATAATGTAATTTAATACATTTATAATGCGTGCTTGATATTTGTGATGATCGCATAAGCCGCGCTGATCCTTTATCTACGCTATCCTATATATATATATATATATGTATGATATATCTGTGTCGAACATCATATACCGAACTATGTAGCTATGATAATAATTAATAATCAAGCTTTCTTAACAATAACTTAAAAGTCCAAAGCAGACAGCTTAAGAAATGACATAACGGTTCAATACAATACATAAAAAAAGAGTAGATCAGACTCATTTCAGATTTTGCGTCTTTTACCAGTTTTAAAAGCTGCTTTTCTCGACTTCAGAATTTGTAAGAAAAATCTGCACTATGAAAATAAATTCTTAAGAATCTGAAAATGTGAGTGATGACTTATTCAAATCTGATGTGAGAATTTTGCCTTAAAAATTTCTCTCATTCTGGACGATCGACCTCCATGAATAATCAAGCTTTCCTAACAATAAACGAAGAAAGTTCTAAGCTGCCAGCTCGAGAAATGACACTATGTTTCAATACAATACATACAACAAGCATTACCCATATCTTTGCCCTCAGGAAAGCCGATCGGTTCTTCATGGTCTGATCGATTCCCAACTTAATCAAAAAGGGAACATCTGTTCGTTATTCAAGACAAGACATTCTATCATACCTTTTCTAGATATCAATGATAAAAAATGGGCCCATTGTAAACATTATTTAACGAAAGAGATAATAGTTATGATCCTCGCAAAATAATCCTAACCTTAAAGATGAGCGAGATACAGATTACAAGATAGTTATTGGCAATTGATAGCATTGGAAACTTACTGTCTCTCTTGTTGAATTATGTATGAAACAATTCTGAGTAGTACAGTCGTCAACTAGAAGCACAACATCTCTCTCTCTCTCTCTCTCTCTCTCTCTCTCTCTCTCTCTCTCTCTCTCTCAAAATGTTTAAAATCTTAATATTAAATGCACGTATTAAACACGTAATAATTTATCCATTTTGATATTTTACTTTGAATAAAGCCCAATATAACAGGCTGAAATTCACGCCCCTAAAAATCACATCAAAATCGATGCATTTGAACAAAATGAATGTTCATGACACTCTTCGAGTTCATTGAAAATAATTATTGAGAAAAAAATGAATCCAAATAAATTGCTTGGGTTACTAAGTTTATTGCTTTGCTTTTTTGCTACAACGTTTCGTTCGCTCCATTCTACAACGATCCTGAAGTGTGGACTCGCTAGAGAATTAGAATGATCTCTTTTTAAAAATTTCTATAAACGTCCAGTCGACTAGGGCTGTAGAATATACCGACTACATTTCTGCAAAAGGGTTAGACTCCTCAAACGGGTGTCCTGATTTATGACACCAAACTATCAGATGGTGAGGCTCCAATAATGGTGAAACTAAGGAGAATCACTCCCAGCTCAACTCTGGGCCGGAGTAGTAGTACCTGATAAGGTCCTATCTATGGGTAAGATAGAACTGTTTAACATTTAAACGGAGTGCAAACAAATGACTTATGCTCAATTAAATCACCAGAAAGAGAACTGTTCGACCATTTAACTGTGTAAACAAATGAATTTTGTTTAATTCAATTGTTGATATACTAAACCAGGAACCATTTAATTGTATACAAAAAATATACAATACTTGGAACCATTTAACTGTATGCAAACGAAAGATTAATGTTGAATAGAATAATTAGTGTTAATAGCAATATTTGTAACCACTTCACTGTTTGCCAACAAATTATTAATATTGAATAGAATTTATAAGATAGCAATAAATGAAACTATTTAACTGTGTATAAACTATAGCAATACTAGTGTGCAAAATACTTGAAACTATTCAACTAGGAACCAAAAATGAGCTCGTTTAAAAATGTTATCAACAAAATGTGTTTACAAATCATATATTTAATATAGATGTAAAAAGAGAAATTGGTATTTAATAACTTACAATGGTCGATATGCCATAAAACCCAACTAAGCCAAATCAAACCAAGCTACATTTTAAATGACAAAATAACATTTTTTGCATTAGATTCAATTTATTCTGTGTAATGTAATTTTAACAATAATTTTTAAATTTCAAAAAATTTTTGCATATACGATGGTTGACTGAAAAGTTTATTGGCTAATATCTGCTGTTGATGACTTTTTTCATCAATTAAATCCAAGCAATATAACACTCATGAAAGAAGTGGATGTAGCGCAATGTTGAAAAATAAACCTCATTAGGTCACTATTCCACGGGAGTATCTTAGTGAGACTATGAAATTTTCAGCTGACCCTCGAATATATATATATATATATACTAACGATGATTACTTAGTGAGTCAGGAACTAACCTACTATAGTTTCGCCTAAGCGGCTCATCGGGGTACCCTGATGAGCCGCTTAGGCGAAACTATAGTAGGTTAGTTCTTGACTCACTAAGTAATTATCGTTACTATTTTGCTCTACTTAGTATTGAGCACTTTTTGCATTGTAGCTTAGTAGTCCTAACGGTGTTTTTTTTCTTTTGACCAACCAATTGCGTGTCTTTTGTTTTTTTTCAATTGATATGACATGGTTGGCCTTTTCTTTTTTTTTCCCAATATATATTTTTTCCTCTTGACAGTGATTCGGTGTATATTTTCATCTTCAAATCACTTGCCGTTTTTTTTCCTGACCATATGGGCTATTATTTAATATATATATATATATATATATATATATATATACATATATATTTAGTGTATCACAAAAATTAGTACACCCCTTACATTTCTGCAGATATTTAAGTATATCTCTTCATGGGACAACACTGACAAAATGACACTTTGACACAATGAAAAGTAGTCTGTGTGCAGCTTATATAACAGAGTTAATTTATTTTCCCCTCAAAATAACTCAAAATATAACCATTAAAAGCTAAACCCCTGCCAACAAAAGTGAGTACACACCTAAGAAACTACACCTTTAAATGTCCAAATTGAGTGCTGCTTGTCATTTTCCCTCCAAAATGTCATGTGACTCATTAGTTTTACTAGGCCCATGTGTGCATTGGGAGCAGGTGTGTTCAAATTTGTAGTGCAGCTCTCACACTCTCTCATACAGGTCACTGAAAGTTCCAACATGGCACCACATGGCAAAGATCTCTCTGAGGAACTTAAGAGACGTATTGTTGCGCCACATGAAGATGGCCAAGGCTACAAGAAGATTGCCAACACCCTGAAGCTGAGCTGCAGCACAGTGGCTAAGATCATCCAGTGTTTTAAAAGAGCGGGGTCCACTCAGAACACGCCTCGGGTAGGTCGTCCAAAGAAGCTGAGAGCACGTGCTGAGCGTCACGCCCAAATGCTTTTTTTTAAAGATCGGCGTAAGAGTGCTGTCAGCATTGAAGTGGGTGTCAGCCTGTTAGTGCTCAGACCATATGCCGCACTCTTCATAAAATTGGTGTGCATAGCTGTCACCCCAGGAGCAAGCCTCTTCTGAGGACGATACACAAGAAAGCCCGCAAACAGTTTGCTGAAGACATGTCAACAAAGCACATGGATTACTGGAACCATGTCCTATGGTCTGATGAGATGAAGATTAATTTGTTTGATTCCGATGGCTTCAAGTATGTGTGGAGGCGACCAGGTGAGGATTACAAAGATAAGTGTGTCAAGTATAGTGGTGGGAATGTCATGGTCTGGGACAGCATGAGTGCTGTAGGTGTTGGAGAGTTATATTTCATTGAGGGAAACATGAACTCCAACATGTACTGTGAAATACTGCAGCAGAGCATGATTCCCTCCCTCCAGAAACTGGGTCGCAGGGCAATGTTCCGACATGACAATGACCCCAAACACACCTCCAAGACGACCACTGCTTTATTGAAGAAACTGAGAGTAAAGGTGATGGACTGGCCAAGCATGTCTCCAGACTTGAACCCAATAAAACATTTTTGGGGGATCCTCAAGCGGAAGGTGGAGGTGCTCAAAGTCTCAAATATCTGCCAGCTCCTTGACGTTGTCATGGAGAAGTGGAAGAGCATTCCAGTGACTATCTGTGAAGCTCTGGTAAACTCCATGCCAAGGAGAGTAAAAGCAGTTCTGGATAATGATGGTGGCCACAAAAAATATTGACATGGTTGACATGGTGTATGTTAATACTGACAACTTTCCCTAAGGGGTGAACTCACTTTTGTTGGCAGGGGTTTAGTTTTAATGGCTATATTTTGAGTTATTTTGAGGAGAAAATAAATTAATTCAGTAACATAAGCTGCACACAGCCTACTTTTCATTGTGTCTAAGTGTCATTTTGTCAGTGTTGTCCCATGAAGAGATATACTTAAATATCTGCAGAATGTGAGGGGTGTACTCACTTTTATGATACACTATATATATATATATATATATATCATCATCATTAAGTCGCACAGCTATCACAGATTTCCTTGACTCTCTCTTGCCACTCGCCCCTATCATTAATCGCTCCCGCCAGGTTTTCAAGACTACATCCAAGAGCTGTTGTAGATGAGTTCTTCGGTCAACATTGGTACTTTGATGAAAAAGGGTCTATGGGAGAACGTCGCTTATGAGTTCGTCCTTGCTTCTCCAGCAGTGTCCCACATGTCTTGTTCGTCTTATTTGGATGATTTTAGAGATTGGAGAGAGGTATATATACATATAAGGATTGCGTCTACTGATGGGATAAAAATTTACAGCCATCCAAAGATTACTATGACATATATATATATATATATATATATATATATATATATATATATATATATCAGATTACTTGTATGCGACAATATTTACATGATTTCAGAAATATTCTGTTAACAAGAGTCTGTCTATATCTGAATGTTGTTCCTTTTTGTACTTTCGAGTCATATTTGTTTTTTTGTTTGTTTTTTTTTTGTTTTTTGTTTTTTTTGTTTTGTTTTGTTTTGTTTTTCTATCAATAGGAGATTTCAGAAAAGTAATGAATATGTTGGATATTGAGATAAGTATTGAAATAAATATTGTCTATTTTAGAAAATAGGGGAAAAGGATTATTAGTGATTAATTATTAGTGCCTACTTATTAGTATTACATACATGCATTGCAAATTATTTTGTGCTTGAGATTCTTTGTAAATAGTATTTTTTACTAAAGAAATGCATTGCAAATCAACAAAAAGTGATTACGAGTGAGAAGGAATAAATAGAAGCCTTTGTGAAAAGGCTGAATTGGGTAATTATAATAATTATTGGTGTTGCTTCTGTTGTTATAGCTACTACTCAGCCTAATCAGACCGAAGGCTTCGGTCGTTGTATATTTCATGTGGACAGAAGTCACCAGCAATGGTCTGTTTAAATAACCTGCAACGTATCACCCTACAACTGACACTCTTTCTATTTTTCTGTTTAAAGACCACTGAACTCTTTCTCAGCAAGGAGTAACACTCGTTAAAAAATGAATAAATAAAATCAAATGCGTTCTAAGGGCTCTCAGTTAGGCTAGCAAGATTTTGAGCCGAGGTCAAGTAAGGAGACTTCTTTAAAGTATCTTATGCTTATTATCCAAACATAAATCGCATAATTACTGGGTCAGTGTCGATACATGGACGGCTTTTGTTAAGGGACTAAGAACAATGATATATTGTATACTCAGGGCTCAATTCGTCATTACAGCGGGGGTCAAAGTGTCAGCCTCTTTTTGTCCATTGTTAGTAAATGTGTGCTACGCTGGGTTAGAAAAGAGTCAAACACGGTGAAAAAGGGCACTAAAACGTCTGTTGATAGTTCGGGAGGGTAACCAAGACTTAAAGGTGGTTAGCAAACCTAGCCATCTGCTCTGAAGGTTGTTGTTTAATATCGGAATCGGGAAATATATCTGGATAATTTACAAATGGAACGACACTTTTGCTGTGGATCCGAGTATCTGTGCTGTCTTTTATCGAGTACTTCAACTTAGGATTAGGATTATGTACTCATAAAAATCCAACAGTTACTTCAAAAACTATAAGATATACAACAGGAAGATAAAAACAATTACAATTTTAAAGAGTATGTAATGATATACTTCCTTGAAAATATATACAAATCTTTTGGCTAACAATATATATATATATATATATGTGTGTGTGTGTGTGTGTGTGTGTGTGTGTGTGTGTGTGTGTACAAGCAGTAATGCCCATAAGCGAGTACCCTAAATTAATTTTTTTAATTAGTTTTCTAAAGCAAAAATCACTGGATTGTACTAATTTTAGCGGAACATTGTAAATGAAAACGGATTTTATTAGGTAGCATTTACTAAGCTCTACTGTACTAAAACTTCGAAGCAGAAAAAAATATGTAGCAGTTCAAAAGTTAGTACACTCTTTCTTTACGCAATTTTATTTTTACTTACAGTGTTTTAATATCGTAAAATTGTGTTTTTGAATAATAAAATAGCAAAAGTAAAAATTAAAACAACGGTCGATATTCTATATCAAAATGTAATGAATATTATTGGTTAAAACTTTCCTATCACATAAATTTCACAAATCTCGATCCTCAGGAGCCCCAACTAGTATTACTAATGCTCTACAAGAATGGCTTTGGCATCAAATAACCCAAGTAGGTTAATACACCATTAAAACAAGAAATCAAACAAAACTAATCCTTACGGGGTATGTAAGAAATTTTATGGAATTATTTCTCGGTTTAGCTTTGGGAAAATTGCTGTGAGTTTTGATATTTAATAATAATAATAATAATAATAATAATAATAATAATAATAATAATGTCCATATCTTAGAATATAAATATATTTTTTTAAAAAATCTATATCAAGTCTTGAACCAGAATAACTAAACGAATCTTTCCTGCGTGGTCATCGAAGAAATTTGGGTCAATAAAATCTCTTTTATTAAAAAAAACATTGATTTCTCGTTATTAGTAAAATCTGTGGGTGAACAGTTGTATTTTAAATGAAGACTTTTTAATTCCCAAAATTATTTTCATCTAAACTGTTTCGAAATCCCGAAATAGATTTGTTTAAATCTAGTACCTCAATTTCTATATAGCTCATCTATAACTACTCTTAAGCTAAGGAAATATATACCTGATGTAGCCTGAAAGCATTAAGTAAGAACAGTTACCGTCTTCCATAACGGGTAAAACATCCGGAGCTGAGTATTTATTAAAATATGACCAACTTTAACTGAAATAAAGTTTCAAAATAGGGCAGTAAATATAAACCATACAGGTAATACAGGAACACATGAAGGTAGTTCAGGTACTTAGTTAAGAAATAAACTATATTAAAAATAGATAAATGGGCTTTAACAAGGTTAAAACTTAGGATGTGTTGTTTTTGGTTTTAGTCTTTTGTGGGGGGGGGGTTGTGACCAGCTGTTCATGAAAAGTCACTGACTATTCTCGATCACATCTGTGTCAGGCGCGCAGATAATAAACAACTCCTAAGTCTAGTATAGCCACAATATACAACCCATGATAAACATGTTGAAACAAAATATGTCATAACGTGGGACCCAGGCAATAGACTTGGGTGTAAAGATGGGCAGGTGCTCTCTGGATAGCCAACATAGGAGACCCGCTCGTCATCCTGCAAATGTTGGCTGTTCTTTTTTCAGGTATACGAATGACGAGTTAAGGAACCACAACAACCAGAGACGTAAACACAAAACATGGACTGGGGAAGACAATCAACTTGCACTACACTGCTATTTTAGGAGCAACCCTATACAAAGAGGATGTAGGAAAAATAATAAAAACTGGCAAGAATGTTCTACTTTTCAGACAAGTCAAAAACTTGCTAATCAAGTCAGAACAATAAGAAAGAAAAGTTGGTTTTCTAACCTTGAAATATTAGAAATTCCATCAGAAAATGAATAATCAACACATCAAATATTAACAAACAAAAACAGCCCAACCAAAATGAACCACCAACTTCTGAAAATGGAAACACCACACAACCAAAAAACCCAAAACAAACACTATCAAAAGAACAAAAGGTAAATCTAGAAAATTTAAAGAGAATTATGAAAAGTGAAAAGACTACCTTACCATCATTAAGAAACATAGAATGGAGAAAAGTTAAGACGGAAACGAATAGAATAAATCAAGAACTACAATAATATAACCGAATTAAATGAACTAATCTATGCAGGTGCGAAATTAGTTTGTGAGAAAATTGGGATCCCCTCAAAAAGCAAGAAGGAAAACAGGCCAAAATGATAAAACAAAGAAAAGATACTGGAATATGTAAGAAAAGGCAACACAAGAAAAAATAACAATACAACTTGAGGATATTAGACAGAAAGTATTAGCGAAAGAAGGAACATTAAAGAGATATCAACTAAGAGTAAAACAATACAGACAAAATAGGACTTTCCAAAACAACGAAAGAAAATTCTATTAATAACTGGGAGGAGATGACACGAAAACATACCAAAAACCGGCTGCAAAAGAAACCGAACGGTTTTGGACTAAAATATGGCAACCAAAAGGCATAACGAAAAGGCTGAATGGATAAACAATATGACAAGAGAATTAGAAGGGCTCGAAGAAGGCCCGAAAGCTGAAATACACATCGATTTACTTGAAAAGAAACTAAAAAAATATCAAACTGGAAAACTCCAGGCTATGATGGAATACATGGTTTCTGGTTCAAGAAATTCACCTCCATTCACGACAGTCTAGCACTAGAAATAAACAGATGCCTACAAGGAGCTCATATACTCGAATGGATGACCAAAGGAAGGACCATATTGATCCAAAAGGATCCAAGAAAAGGAACTGCCCCAAACAACTACAGACGCATAACCAGCCTACCGATGATGTGGAAAATATCAACAGCACAAATAAGGAAAAGATTTCCTACTCCCTAACAAGACGTGGATAGTTCCCTGAGGAACAGAAAGGATGCCGCAAAGGATCCAAAGGGTAGAGCATAGTTACTTTATATATATCAACACATCCTAAACGTGAGTAAGACCCGACGGAAAAATCTAGCTATGGCCTGGATTGATTAAAAAAAGGCAAATGATATGGTTAAGCAAAGGTGGATAATAAACTACCTCAAAATGTACAAAATATCATATGAAATCATAAACTTTATTAACAAAACCATGAAAACCCGGAAAGTGGATTTGATAGCAGGAGGAAGAAGCTTAGCTGAAGCAAAGATCCAAAGAGGTATTTTTCAAGGAGATGCACTTTTCATAATTGCTATGATGCCACTTACCCACATGCTCAGAAAATGCACAGCCGAATACAAACTTAGAAGATCGCAGGAAAAGATCAATCACTTAATTTGCAAAAAATGAAAAAGAACTGGAAACTCTAATACACGCAGTTAGAATATACAGTCAGGACATACGAATGGAATTTGGCATAGAAAAATATGCCATGCTTGTAATGAAAAGTGGCAAACGACATCTGACTGACGGAATGGAACTACCAAATCAAGTCAAGATTAGAAGGCTCGGAGAAAAGGAAACCAATAAATACTTGGGCATCTTGGAGGCTGACACCATCAAACAAGTGGAAACAATAGAAAAAATTAAGAAAGAATATCTTAGGAGATTTAAAAAGCTACTCGAGACAAAACTATCTCGCAGAAACCTTGTCAAAGGAAAAAATACCTGGGCTGTACCCCCATTAGATACTCGGGACTCTTTTTGAAGTGGAACAGAGAAGAACTTAAGCAAATGGACCAGGGAACCAGAAAACTAATGAACACGCATAAGGCATTACATCCCAGAGACGACGTTGACAGGTATATGTATCAAGAAAAGAGGGAGGAAGAGGGCTTGCCAGCATTGGAGACAGCGTTGACGAATCGATAGAACGATTCGAGGACTACATAGAAAAGCACAAACGATGACTGATTACAGCCAACAGAAATGATTCTGACAACACGATGGACAACAGAATGACAATAACTAGAAAACAAAAATGGGAAGAAAAACAACTCTACGGTCGCTTTAAACGACTAATAAACATCTAACACGAGAAAACCTGGACGTATTTAAGAAAAGGAAACTTCATGAGAGAAACAGAATCTCTCCTAATAGCAGCACAAAACAACGCCGTAAGAATCAATCATATCAAAGCGAGAATAGATAAGACGCAACTAAATAGCAAATGTAGGCTATGTTGTGATAGAGACGAAACCATCAATCACATAATAAGCGAATGCAGCAAATAAGCACAGAAAGAGTATAAAACTAGACACGACTGGGTGGGCAAGGTGATCCACTGGGAGATGTTCAAGAAATCTAAATATGACGAAACGAACAAATGTTATGTACACAACACAGCATCTTTCCTAGAAAATGGCATACATAACATCCTATGGGACTTTGATATACAGACGGATCACCTAATCTCGGCCAGAAGACCAGACCTTATAATAATCAACAAAAAAAGAGAATTTGCAAAATTGTTGACTTTGCTGTTCCGGCTGACCACAGAATAAAACTAAAAGAATGTGAAAAGAAGGATAAGCACCGAGACCTTGCGAGGCAATTGAAAAAACTATGGAACATGAAAGTGACAATTATACCAATTGTAATTGGTGTGAATGGAGCAGTAACTAAAGGATTACAAAAGGAACTGGAGGACTTGGAAGTTGGCGGACGAGTGGAGACGATCCCAACTTCAGCATTATTGAGAACGGCCAGAATACTGAGAAGAATCCTGGAGACTTGAGGAGACTTGCGGTCACTCAAACTCCAGTGAAATACCATCAGTTAAAACTGATGTTAACAACTGTAATGAGATAATAATAATAATAATAATAATAATAATAATAATAATAATAATAATAATAATAATAATAATAATTTGGTGCATTCACAATCACATAATAAGCGAAGGCAGCAAATTAGCACAGAAGGAGTATAAGACTAGACACGACTTGGTGGGTAAAATGATCCACTGGGAAATATGTTAGAATTTAAATTTGACCTTATGAACAAATGGTATATGCACAACCCAGCACCTGTCCTAGAAAATGACACACACAAACTCCTGTGGGACTTTGTGATACAAACGGATCACCTAATCTCAGCCAGAAGACGAGACCTTATAATAATCAACAAAAAAAAGAAAATCTGCAAAATTGTCGACTTTGCTGTCCCGGCTGACCACAGAATAAAGTTCAAAGAATGTGAAAAGAGGGATAATACCAAGACCTTGGAAGAGAATCGAAAAAACTATGGAACATGAAAGTGACGATTGTACTAATTGTGATTGGTGCATTTGGCTGAAGGATTATTAAAAGGACTGGAGGATTTGGAAGTTGGAGGACGAGTGGAGACCATCCTAACGACAGCATTATTGAGAACGGCCAGAATACTGAGAAGAGTCCTGGAGACTTGAGGAGACTTGCTGTCACTCAGACTCCAGCGAAAAATCATCCGCTAACGCTGATGAGAAAAACTCTAAAGGAGTAAATAATAATAATAATAATAATAATAATAATAATAATGTATGTGTAGGGGGTTACGTTTCAGGTTTTACGAGTTTGAAAATTTATTTGTTAAAAACCGTATATTTTGATAATTGAACATATAAGTCTTTGCTGGTCGGCTAATCCTGGCGCATCTATGGGTAGGAGTTCATCCTTGCTCATCAAGCAGTGGCCCAATTATCTTGTTCGTCTTGCTTGGATGGTTTGAGGTGAGCCTGGATGTAGTTTGGAGGACTAACCAGGTGGGATGGATGATAGGGATGGTAGCGAATAAGAGTCAATAAACTCTGCTTTGATTACGCGGCTTCAGAGGGAGACCCACTTGGGTTTGCACGAGATCAAGTCACATCAGAAGCCACTTTTTATTTCAAATTCGAACAGAGAGGCTAACTTTTTGATAAAAAACAACTATAAAAAATGCTTTACACTAGTTTATAAGTATAAAGTAATAAAACAGAATAGATTGAATGAATTTCAAGAATGTCAAATGCTAAAGGAGTTGACGCACCTATATTTTATTGCGTATCAAAAATTATGAGTGGAATGTTTATTGTCGACGTGTTTCATAGATTATATTTAAAAATAAAAAAAAACAGAAAAAAACTTGCAAATAATAAGTCTCACTTCTTTAGAATTATATCAGTAGGAAATAGTTAACTTTTAGATTATGTATCTTACACACAGAATCACACACGCACAAACAGATACACATACACACATAGACACACACACACACACACAAAAAAAAACACACACATATATATATATATATATATAATTCTGGATGAGATTTGACCTGATTGTAATGGTAGTGAAGGTGTAAACTACACACACCAAATCTCCATCATTAGATCCTCACCGACTGATGCAGTTTTGTGTCAGGCGCATAAATGGGACACTAACAAATACTAACATTCTAGATGAGATTTGAGCTAGTGAAGTGAACGCTACATAAGCCAAATATCCAGCAATGGAGCCACACCATCAGATGCAGTTTAATGTCAGAGCCATAAGTTGGACCCGAACAGGTACTAACATTCTGGATGAGATTTGACTTGGTTGTTAAGGTAGTGACGGTCTACTCCACATACACCAAATCTCCAGCATTGGATCCCCACCATCTAAATCAGTTTAGCGTCATGCTCATAAGTAGGACCCTAACAAATGCTAATATTCTCGATGAGATTTGACCTTATTGTAATGGTAGTGAAGCTGTACACTACATACACCAAATCCCCAGCATTGGATCCTCACCATTTGATTCAGTGTAGTGTCAGACTCACAAGTTGGACCCTAACAAATGCTAATATTCTCGATGAGATTTGACCTTATTGTAATGGTAGTGAAGCTGTACACCACACACGCCAAATCTCCTGCACTGAATTCTCACCATCTGATTCAGTATAGTGTCAGACCCAGGATACTAATTGAAGCAAGTAGCTCTTTTTAAATTTTTATGCTAATTTAATGAAGTCGTTCTTCACTCGATGACTTATTGTTTAAGATTTCCCTCATAGACTTAATTAAACTTGATAAATAATGATCGCTTCTTTAGAATTTGCCATGTAGTATTGCAGATGAAAACTCTTTCGTTGAATTTGATCCTCACCTACTTTCAGCCTTGTTTCGGACGAAAATCAGTCAAATAAATACGTCTATGCTTACATGGAAACGTATACAGATAAAACGGATTATTCAGTCTGGGAAATTTTGTACCTTTTTTCTCTTGATAGTCCAGTCATCAACAGTGAATGGTTAAATAAAAAGGAAAAATCTAAAAGATAAAAGGTGATGTATCAAGGATATTTGGTAGCAGATAAAAAGTAAAAGATGCCAGGTAAAAGGTAAATGAGAATAAGACTTCTCTCATGAGCAGCTCCACGTTACTCTTTATCGATATGGAGACCGTAATCAAATCAAAGTTCTTAAACTTGGAGAAATATCTACAGCTGTAAGGAATGTTGGTTAAAGGACTGTGTTTAGTTAAATAATTGTTTTATATAGTTTAAATATAGAAAATGTTGAAAAAAATTATAGACTAAATATAATACAAGGCATGCATTTCCACATTTTGTGAGGAGACAATGTTTATGAGAATATATAACAATATTTCAAATACTGCGCAGCAAGCCTTTCGAAAAACGACCAAGGGTATGAACGTAGTGAGCATGTCGCGAAGCGATCAAGCCGCCTGTAAGGCCTAATTCTTAGATAAATTTCGATCTGAAATGTTAATTATATAATGTTCAATGATCAATATGATTATAGATGTGATTGATTTGGCACATTGACCAGAATCTTAAGATGAAAAATAAATATCTTTGATAAAAAATAAATAAATAAACGCTATTTTCATAAGTAAGTGGGCAGGCTTACTGATGTTCGTTCAACAATAAATATCTATACATCTATGCGCGTTAGTGGATAAGTATTTGTAACGATATCTTAGTTTGGAAGAGAACAAAAATCATGAGACACCTAGCTAGGATTGAACATTTTCTAAGTTGCATTTGAAGATTGTGTATTACTGAATACACCCACACACACACACAAACATATATATATATATATATATATATATATATATATATATATATATATATATATTGTACTTTTCAACAGTATTTGACGAACAGATAATTTACTGTTAATCGCTTGGTTTTAAGAGTTAAAAACAAGAATATTACACAGTGATCAATTATTTTTAGCAATAACATGTATTCATTAAGTTTTAGCAGTAACATGTATCCATTAATTTGTGTGGTTCTGAATAATAAATTTCTACAGAATCTTTTTGATATAATGAATTTTCTTAAAAAAAATTTAATCGCCTGTGAACAGCGGAATGCGTTTCAATTTCAAATCTGTTACGATTCGATGGTCCGACAACGATCTTCATTGATTTTGAGGAAAATTTTTTCCATGTTTTTATTATTTCGAACGATTTGAAGTCATTTAGATTGTGGTTGCTCTTCAAATGACATTTGGTCACGTTTTATAAAGGGGTACCTGAAACATTTTGACTAAAAGGTCTAATTAGCACATAAAATTGTCACCTGAGATTCGTGCGCTCTCCACCCAGCGGTGTAAGGGATATATCCTGAAGTTTCTTTTGTTTTGAAATTATTATGAAAGGTAACGTTCGTACAAAAAACAAATAAACAAATTTTTATTCTCAATCTCGGAAGTTTAAATCTATCTAGGGAACAAATTTTTATAAATGTCTTTATTCATTCAGAAAATATATTTTGAAAGCCAGGAGCGATTTATCCAACGCTCTAAGGGGTACACCAAATGTTTAGTGGACTTATACATACATATATATCATCATCATCATCATCATCATATCGCGCTGGTAGCATGGATATCCCTGACCCTCTCTCGCCACTCCTTCCTATCGTTCATCGCCCTAGGTAGGTCTTCAGGACAACATCCCGTATCCTCACATACCTGCTGAATGTACGTTCGTGCTGGTCGTCCTGCTTTTGCGCAGCCATGTGTGGGGATCCATAAGAGTACATCTTTTATGAGTTTGTCCCCGCTTCTCCAGCAGTGTCCTGCATGTCTGCTTCGTCTAACTTGAATCGTTTTCGGGATAGGGGGCAGGTGGCCGTACAGTTGGTGTCTTGTGGGGTGTTGCCGCCAGGACTTGTTTAAGATTGCACGTAGCATTCTTGTGTAATTGCCGTCCAGCTTCTTCTCCAGCCTTTTTATCAGCGTCCATGTAGTGCAGCCATATAGCGGTATCGATGTGACCGCTGCCTGGAAGAAGCTGCGTTTCATTTTATTGGTTAGGTCTGATTTCCATATAATCGATAGCCTATTGATAGCTGTCCATGCTTTCGCTAATCTCGTTTCGATGTCCTTTTCGGTTGATTCGACGCTGCTTCCTAGGTAAGTGAATTTGTGTACTAGTTTAAGAGGGGTTCCGTCAAGAGTGGAGATGTCCCCCGTTTGATTATAGCACATATATTCCGTTTTGTGTGCATTAACATAGAGGCCTATGCTTGCTGCTGCTCGTTCCAAACAATGCAGAAGTGTTTCGGCTTGGTCAGGTGTATTTGCCAGTATCGCTATGTCATCGGCGTAGTCGGCGTCGGTAATTGTTGTTGCGGGGTACCTTCTGCTTCTTTTCTTCGTCAGTTTGAAGCCATTCTCTTTGATTTTGTCAATCGATGTTCTAAGTACGTAGTCTAGACAAATGATAAAGAGGTACGGAGCCAGCGTGTCCCCTTGTAGTACTCCTGCTACAATGTCGAAGTATTCTGTGTCTCCATCTGGTGATCGTACTTTTACTTTAGTGTTTCTATAGAGAATCGTTATTGCCGCTACTGTTTCTTTAGGTATGCCGTACGCTAGTAGGATTTGTTCCATCTTTCCTCTGTGAATGGAATCGAAAGCCTTGGTAAAGTCAACAAATATTAATGTCGCATGTAGGTTTTTTGCCCGTACACCTTCAAGGATTCTACGGATGGTTAATATTTGTGAGGTCGTGGATCTATTTTTTCGGGAGCCATTTTGGTTTTTTCTAAGTATGTTGTCGATTTTGGGTTCTATGCGGTTTCGTAGTAGGGCATTGTAGATTTTGGCTACTATGGATGAAAGTGTTATGCCTCGGTAGTTTTTGGCTAATCCGAGGTCCCCCTTTTTAGGGAAGGGGAGTATGCATCCCTTCATCCATCTATCTATCGGATTTTGATTGTATACTGCGTTGCAGTGTCGGAGCAGTATGTCGTCGAATTGTCTGGTCTTCCATACTTCCGGGGAAATTTCGTCCAGCCCTGCAGCTTTCCAATTTTTAATTTTTCTGAGAACCGAGTCGAGTTCTTCTTGTGTGAACGGTCCTAGTTTAATGTCTAATTGTTTGCTAATTATTCTGGTGATTGGTTCATGCGTTATTTTTGGTGGGTTTCCAAGTAAGTTTTCGAAGTGCTGTTTCCACAGTTTTATTCTTTCTTGTTGGTTTGCTGCTTTAAGTTTTGCTTTGGCTGTGTTCTTTCTTCTGCTCACTTCGTTTATTGTTTGCCATGCTATCCTAGATTGTCTATCTTCCACCGAGTCTCTAATCTTATCTATCTGATTTTGAATGTATTCTGTCTGTTCCTTTATATATATGCCTGCTAATTGATATTGTGCCGTTTTTAGTTTTAAGGCATTTGTGTTTGTTGGGTTTTTTCGATAGTTTTGGGGGGTTGTTTTCACTAGTGCACGTTTTTCTCTCACCGCTAAAGTTTCCCATGGGATTCTATATTTAGTTTTGAGTTTTGTTGGAATGCATTTCGCTGCTGCCTCGAGGTGTGCATTGACGAAATTTTCATATTTGTCATTTGGTGTACTTTTTTCCGTCTTTTCTTGTAGTGTTTCGAATCTGTTTCTTAATTCCAATACGTATTTATCTCTTATATCTCTGTTGTTCAATAGGGTCCAGTCATAGTGTTTGGTGGTCGCTGTTCGTTTGGCGTTTTTTCGTAGGCTTAACCGTATTTTCGCCGTGACGATTCGGTAATCGGTGGACACTCCCTCAAAAGAGGAGTATGCCTCGCAATTCATTGCACTATTTTTCCATTTCTTGTTTATAAGGACGTAGTCTATCTGAGCTTTAGTATTGTTTGCGTACGTGTATGTCCATAGTTTGCCCTCCCTTTTTTTGGTAGTTTGTATTGAGGCATGCTAATCTATTTTCTATCATGAAATCTGTTAGATGTTGCCCATTCCTATTTGACGTGTTGTGGAGGCTGTATTTGTTGTTTCCGTTTTTCCCGATTTGGGCATTCATGTCTCCGCCAATGACTAACATGTGTTTCGGGATGCTACGCACTAATGAGGATAGCTCATCGTAGAAGGTGACTAGTTCAGTTTCTTCACTAACATTGGTAGGGCTGTAGCATGAGATGATTGTTGCTCTGGGGTTGCCGTTCAAAGTAGCAGCCATCATTCGAGGTTGTATTTTCTCAATGCTATTTAGCGTTTTTAATGCTCTAGGTCCTATAAGTAATCCTACCCCTCCTACTGCGGCGTTGACAGAGTTTTTCCATGCGGATACAGTGACGAGCGACCAGCCATTGTCAGTTTCGTGATATTTGATATCTTCGGTGTGCGTGTATCTGTGTTCTTGTAGGCATGTTATGTCAATCTTATGTTCTTCGGCCGATGCGATTAGCTCCGGTAGTTGTCCTATTCTATTTAAGGTTCTTACGTTAATTGTGGCTATTTGTAGTGTTTGCTTGCATTTTAGTAGTTTTGATTGTTTGAGCTCTGTAGCTGATTTTTCGAACACTGAGGCCAGGGCCCCAACCTCAGCAGGACGCGCCCCTTTTTTACCCGCGCGAAGAGCGATGCGGTTTGTGTATGTGGTTTGAGTGTGGGTCATGGTTATCTTTCGATGGCTGTTTTATTCTCTTCTATAGAAGCCACTCTTATAGAGGAGCAGCAGTAGTTCCCCGATCGAACTAACGATCCTGAGCGTAAAGTCGTCGAACTCACGTCCAGGACCTGTTTAGGTGTTGAGTTTGGTCGTCCATGGGTTTATTCAAGTACCTTTACGTACATCATGCTGCTTCCCATGTGTATGTAGTAAGTAAAAAAAAAAAAAAAACTTAAGAAAATTTAAATCAAAATTACATATATATATATATATATATATTTGGGGAAATGTTAGATTTTGATAAATCTGACAAGATGAGAAAAATAAGTGGAAAAGTGGATAAACCAAAACACTGACAACGGATTTAACAGTGATATTTCACCTTAATTTTTGAAAGATTTCATCAGTTTTTCTAAAATAAGCCCGTTGTCAGTGTTTTGGTTTATCTACTTTTCCTCTTATCTTTCTCATGAATATATATATATATATATATATATATATATATATATATATATATGTGTGTGTGTGTGTGTGTGTGTGTGTGTGTGTGTGTGTGTGTGTGTGTGTGTGTGTGAATAAACAAAAAACTACAGCCTAAATACAGAATACTTAATGAGTTAGACATTTTTAATTGCTATTTTTTTATTTTAGTTGTAATCATTTTAGCTAACTTTCTTATAGAAGTATGATTTCAAAGTGCCTCGGAACTTTCAAAAGAAAAATAACAAAAAAAAAACATGTATCCCAGAAACAGGCTTCCAAGTTTCTTTTAGAATAAACTTTTGTGTAACAAAATATGTTTAAGATTTTTATCCAGTGTAGCACATACATACACATACACGCACACACGCTCATGTGAGTGTGCGTGTATGTGTGTGTGTGTGTGTGTGTGTGTGTGTGTGTGTGTGTGTGTGTGTGTGTGTGTGTGTGAGTTAAAGTAAAGATAAAAATTGCATTGTGTGGTATTCATTGTTCCAGAGTTGAGACGCATTTACCATGTAATCTGATGATGAAATTTCATAGATCAAAAAGTCCAAAATATTTCTGACCTACAAATTATCTAACATATTTTTAGGTATCAGAAAATAAAACAGAAAATTAATTTGTCAACATTTTACAAGTCTTGATGATGTTCAACTTATAATTCGGAAGCAACAACTGTTTGGTACGTGCACATTCGTTTCTCACTTTGTTTGTTTGTTTGTTTGTGCTTTGTTTTGTTAGCTTTTTTGTTTTTTGTTTTTTGTCTTTTTTAATTTTTATTTGCACTTCCTTAAATATCAGATTTTCCTATGGAAAAAGAAAAATATATTGTAAACAGATAGAACGTTGTTTTAATCAATTAACTGGGTCTCTCAGGAAAAAAATATGTATAATTTCATTATCAACTTAAATAAAACGCTTTCACATGTTCTCAAATTTTAACAGTTATGCGTAGAAAGATATCAAAATTCTAACTTGATGCGTCTATGTTTTTTTTTTCAGTTATAGAAATACCATCAACCGCAAAATAAAAGGCTTTTAAGAATTAAACATAGACTTTTGAATTGTTTCTATACACGTTGTTAAAATTTGAGATTTTTAAAGAAGAATTGACCAAGTTATTAGATTACAAAATGATATTAATTTTTCTGAAACAGTCTGTACATTTGAAATAATATCAATTTTTTTTAAACCCCCTGTATGTATTTGTGATCATTAGAAAAGGGTCCCATTTTTACCACAAAGTTTGAAATGTGTCAGAAAATGATGATCATTGTTACTAATTAATAGGGATTATAATATTTAAAAAGAGCCCGGTTTCTGATATTTGGTCAATTTGTGTGGAACCAATTGTTATTAGATAATCTGCCATATTTCTTCGATGACATTCAGTTATTTCCAGCAACGACTGGGAGGGGAAAATAATCTACTGGGAATTGTGCCAACAACTAAAATTTGACTCTACAGACAAATGGTATATGGACTGTCAAGAATTTGTCCAGGAAAATTCTTCTTGAATTTTGAGAGGAAATCACAGTGAAAAATGAAGCTGATGGTGATGCTAATAGTACTTGGTACCCTTAGAATGTTTCCCAAATTATTGGAAAAGAGACGATCAGAGGAAGAATTTAGACTATCAAAACTACATTCCTGTTGTAATCGGCTCGAATACTTAACAGCATCCTACAGACCTGAGGAGACTTGTGTTCAGTTAAAAACTAATGGTTAGTGTTGATGGCGTAAAACTGGAATCCTATAACCTTATCATTTTACAAGTTAGCTATTTTCCATAAAAACGAAATGATTCCGTTTTCAATTCAAATTTGACTAATTTTTCGAGATCATGAATTTAATGAATCCACAATCAAGATATGTTGCATGATATGAGATAAATGTTAGCCTGAATGGAAGAAATCTTCGTTATATGCCTTGTGTGGAAAAACCTTCAGGTCCATGATGGTTTGTCTATAATTTATTTTACTATTCTTCTAGCTTTGAGTGGTTGATCGGTTTGTATCTCAAAGTCCCTGAGAATTTTTTGCATCTTATTTTCTAGGAGAGATTCTGGTTTGTGCTTATACCATTTTTCAGTATTGTCAAATTTCTCTCTCAATTCCCTGGAAAATCTCCCCACCCCAGAGTATCTAGTTTTGTATTCCTTTCGGACCAATTTGCTGTATTCGTTTATCATGTGATAATAGCCATATTAACAACATTTGGTATGTTGCTGCGTATCATCAATTTTCGCTTTGACATAATTCTTATGGCATTATTTTGTGCTGTTATTAATAGACATAGTAAGACAAACCGGCTCATTGGCCAAGTGGGTAGAGTGTTCGCCAATGGTCCGGGAGACCTGGGTTCAATCCCAGGTCGTGTCATACCAAAGACTTTAAAAATGGTACTTGATACCTCCTTGTTTAACACTCTGCAATATAAGGTATGTATCAAGGGTAAAGTGGAGCAATCCAGGGAAAGGAGTAGCGCCCTCCCCTACACCTCGGTATAGTAGCTATTGAAAAGGGAGCCTTCTGGTCGCCGCCCTCGACTAAAGGGAGACAACTTTACTTTTATTAATAGAGATTCAATTTCTCTCTTTTGATTTTCTGTTTGTAACCATATGGAGATGATTTTATGTCTAATTTCCTTAGTTTGTCTTTTGAAGTATCTATACTGACGTTTTCGTTCTCTTTTTTTCCATTCTTTTCTTGGGTCCTTCTGGATCTGGGTAGTTTTCTCACATGTCATATATTCAGGAATTCTTACCTCAAGTAGAAAATAACGTAGTTGTTAAGCTAATCTTTAATAAATAGATGTGAATCTTTTGAACCAGAATCAATGCATCCCATCTTGTCTCTTTGCCTTCGAATTCTCAATTTTTCTTGTGTGTTAATTTTAGTGAATCTACATATATATTTCAGCCTCCGGTCACTTTCAATTCCTTGTAATTCATTTTTCATGTCGTTTAGCCATTCATCTTATCTGTTCAGTTATTTTTATTCTCATCGTCTGCTCCAAAAATGTTTTTGTTTATCTATATCCGGCTGCTCAATTTTCTTCATGCTCTGTCCATTGAATCGTTAGTAAAATTTTCTTTCGTTATTTTAGAATGTTATATCTTATTTGTATTGTTGGATCCTGTTCCGGTATATTCTGAGTGTCCTTTAGCCAATAATTTTTTTCTTTATTTCTTTCAGTTGTATTGTCTGTCTACTCGAGAGCTTTTGTCTTTTTTCAGTTACTTCATTCCATTGCGTCCATATGTTCTTTTATTTTCCTTAGTATATGTGTATATACTCGTACTTTCTTTATTTGTTTTTTGAGTCTCATTTCCCATCCTGCTTTTATTTCTCTTTTCCTGTTTGGATTTGTTTGCAGCAAGCCATGTTTTTATTGACGACCTTTGTTTGTGCTTAAATTAGATCCTACAGTTCAGCAATGTTGACTGTTGGGACATTTTCAATAGTTTATTTACCTTTTCTCTGTCTGAAGTAACTATATTCCAGTCTTGATTCCTCAGTGATGGTAACATTTCCTTCTTTTCGGTCATGATTTTCTTTACTAGTTTTTGTACTTGCTGTTTTCTTCTTTGGTATGGTTTTCAAGATTTTGTGTTTCCGCCCCTTTGAAAAATCTCAAGTCGAATATGTTCTTCACAACTTATTTGTTCACATATTTCAGGTATTTCAAGTTCAGAAAATCATCCTTCTGGGGGGTGGGGGTGATCATTCTTGTTTGGATGCAAGTTTGGTTAGTTGTATGAAATTTCTTCCAATGTTAACTTATTCATTTTCTATAACCTCTTTGTGGGGGGTTAGCATCAAAATAAAAGTGGATTACATCTTTGATAGTATTCTCTATTCTTTCTGACCTCTTGAAGTATCTTCAGGCTGTCCATCGGCTGTATTGTCTGTGTGCTTGAAATTAGAACGGCTAACGTTTTCAGGATGACGATGAGGTCCTCCATGTTTATTATAAAATCTATTATCAGAGTCCCGCGTTTAATTGGATTAATATCAGATATTTCATAGATAGCATATTATGGCTTTATAAGACCCAAATGTTGTTTAGATGTATTACTGGTGTAAAAAAAACACGAACATGCAAAAAAAAATCACCAGTGCATACAACAAGACTCATGCCTTAACATTTAAAAACGTTGTGGTTTTAATGATTTTTAGCTTAGTCCAACAACCTCATTGTATAATCAGAAATTTATAGATTGACCTTATTTCATGACAGTAGTTTACTATATTATTATTAAATAATAAACCTTTAACTTTTAGATTGGTAAATGGAATCATCGAAAGAATTAGCAGCAAATTTTTATTTAAAACAGAAAGTCAACTTACACTTTGAAGCACAATTTGCATGGGATCAAAACAAAAAAATGCTGATTGCCTTCTACAATTATTATCATTATTATTTGTTCTCTTTTGAGAGTTTTTTTTACACCAGCATTAACTGATTGTTTCACATTTGGGTTTGAGTGACAACAAGTCTCCTCAAGTTTCCTGGACTCTTCTCATTATTCTGGCCCATCTCAATAATGCAGCAGTTTGGATGGTCTCCATTCGTCCTGTTATTTTCAAGTCCTCTAGTCCTTGTACTAATCCTTTGGTGACTGTACCGAGAACACCAATTACAACTGGTACTATCGTCAGTTTCATGTTCCACTGCTTTTTCAATTCCCAAGCAAGGTCGAGCTATTTATCCCTCTTTTCACATTCTTTCAATTTTACTCTGTGGTCCACCGGGACAGCAAAGTGCACAATTTTGCAAATTTTCTACTCATTGATAAGCCGTGGAATCTTCCCTGACGCACAGAAGGGATGCTGCAGGAGAACCAGAGGCACAGAGGAACTACTATATATAGATCAACACATCCTCAACGAAAGTAAAAAGAGACAATAAAATCTAGCAATGGTCTGGATCGACTACAAAAAAGCTTTCGATATAGTCCACCAAAGCTGGATACTACACTGTCTCAAAATGTATAAAATACCCGACCAAATCGTACAGTTTATCGAGAAGACCTGGAGAGTGGAATTGACAGCAGGAGGATAAAGCTTAGCAAAGGTAAAGATCCAAAGAGGCATACTCCAGGGAGAGGCACAATCACCATTACATCAGTTACATATATTTTCATCGATTGAAAGAAGTCACACGTAAGCCATATTGAATTTAGCACAGAAAATTTAAACGAATCTAATTTATGATTTCGATATAGTTTAGCTGAAAATAATTCTGGAAAATAAAATGTCTTCATTTAAATTACAACTATTCACCAAAATATTTCACAAGTAACGAAATCAATGTTTTTTTAAATTAAAGACGAATTTTCTAACCCGACTTTCTTTTCTTCGAAAAACACCCCGCGAAGATACATTTATCTTTGCCCAGCTGTTCGATCCTGATTCCTGCCTTCTTTTTTCATATTATAAGAAATAGAGGTCACGTGACATTCTAGAATAGTCGATTCTAAAGTCATTCCCATCCTATTTTTAACATCCTTCCTACATTCTTTTCTCCCCCCCCACTACATATCGACAGAAGTCACACATAAGCCATATTGAATTTAGCGCGGAAAATTTAAACTAATCTATTTCGTGATTTCGAAATAATTTAGGTGAAAATAATTCAGGAAAATAAAATGTCTTCATTTAAATTACAACTGTTCACCAAAAGATTTCTCGAATAACGAAATCAATGTTTCACTCCTTGTTGGTTTTTCACATCTGCGATTGCTGGTGGACTGTCACAAGAGACTGGGTGATAGCAAGTCACTTCAAGTCTCCCAGACTCGTTTCAGTATTCTGAACCCAACCAATAATGCTGTAGTTTGGACGGTCTTGATTCTTACACTGATTTCCACTTCTTCCAGTCCGTTTTTGAAGCCTCTAAGGATCGTTCCAAGCGTATTAACTTCATTTGGTATCACCATCATATTGATGTTTCACAGCTTTTTTAGTTCACGGGCAAGGTCCAAGTATTTAGCCATCTTTTCACTCTCTTCTATTTTCATTCTGTAGTCAACTGGAATGGCAAAAATCACTAGACCGCAAGTTCTCTCTCTCTCTCTCTCTCTCTCTCTCTCTCTCTCTCTCTCTCTCTTTTTCTCTCTCTCTCTGTCTCTGTCTCTCTCTCTTTAATTTTTATTTTTTATTTATTTATTCATTTTGTAATTAGCACAAGGTCTAGTCTTCTTAACGGAATTAGATGAGTTGTTTTTATTAATTTTATGCGTCTCATTTTCTAGTACGGAATCTGGTTTGTACATATACCATGTGGTAATAGAGTCAAATTTCAATCGCTTGAATAATTTCCAGTTCATCACCTTTCCCACCCAATCGAACCTACTCTTGTATTCCTTTTGTGCCAGTTTGCTACATTCGCTTACAATGTGATTAATCGTTTCATTTTTTCTCCACATAACCTGCACCTGCTGTTTTGTTACGTCTTATCAATTTTCAATTTAAAATTATTCGTCCTTACAGCGTTGTTATATGCTGCAAAAGATTCCGTTTCTCTTCGAGATTTCCCTTTCTTAGCCCAGTCCATGTGAAACCCCACCAGCTAATCACTTGAAATATCAATACAGTTATTTTTTTCCTATTTCTGAATCCTCAATTCTGGTTAGTCCTTTATCTCCTTTTCTTGACACAGACAGTGTATCTATGCCATCTCACGGATGAATGGCCATGTACATAGTTATCAAGTTGCATGTCCTTTGGTTCATTTTGTCTGAGTTCCTCGCTTGTTGATTGTCAGAATTGTCCCGAGTATCTTACAAAAATGACTGTTCAAGTGTTTATTCCTTCGATGAGATGTCTGTAAATGTGTTTGGTTTCGAGAAGCTTTCTCGTTTTTCAGAGGTACTCTGCTGGGTTTTTTTTCCTTCATCTCTACTTGTTTGATGGTGATGCTTCCAAAATGCCCCAGTACTTGTAGATTTTTTCCTATCATTCTAATTCTTTTCTGATTTTATAGTCCATTTCCTTCAGCTACATCTCTTTTCCCAACTTTCATTATCACCATTTCTATATCCTGGCTGTATATTCTTATTACGTGTATCAGGGTGTCTATTTCTTTTTCATTTTTTACGAATTCCGTGAGGAGTTTTTCATAGAAACGTTAGCTGATGGTTTTTCACAGGGGTTTGAGTGACAGCGAGTCTCCTCAAGTCTACTGGACTCTTCTCCGTATTGTGGCCGATTTTAGTAATGCTGTTGTCTGGATGGTCTCTACATGTCTTCTGATTTCAAAGTCTCCCAGTTCCTTAGCAATCCTTTGGGGATCGTTTCAAGGGTACCAACTACAATTGGAATCACCGTCATCTGCATGTTCTTTTTGTTCACTTGCAAAGTCTTTTCACTTTTTTTTCGCGTTTACTTTGTGGTCAATCAGGATGGAAAAGTCTCATATTCGACAGTTTTTTTTTTGTTTTTTTTTTTTTTACTATCTCTTGGGCTGTTCTTCTGGCCGAAATTTTGTGATCCGTTTGTATCTCAAAATCCCAGAGAACTTTGTGCTTCCCATTCTCTGGGACAGATTCTGGTTTGTGCATATACCACTTGTTCATATGGTCAAATTTTAATTTTTTGCATAATTCCCAATGAATAACTTTCCCCATCCAGTCGTGTCAAGTTTTATACTCTTTTTACGCTAATTTACTGCATTCAATTTTTATATGATTAATCGTTTCGTCTCTGTCAACACAAAACCTACACTTGCTATTTTGTCGCATCTTGTTTGGTTGTTTAGGTTTTATAGCATATCAACCTTTGTAGCTTATTTAATGCCAAATCCATTTTTATACAAATAATCAGTTCTGTTTCAAAATATTCAGTTTAACAAGAGTACACAGTTCAATTGTCAAAAGCATTTCTGTTTCAAGCTATTCAGTTTAGTCAAACAGTTCTAATTCAAACAATTTAGTTTAGTATAAGTATGCAGTTTAAATATCAAAACAGTTCTATTTCAAGTTATTCAGTTTAACATAAGTACGCAGTTTAGTTCTATAGGGCCCTATCAGGTGCTACCACTCCAGGCTAGAGTGGACTTGGGCGCGATGGCAACGAAGGAATAGTCCACATTTCCCAGATCTCTAACATTACTGGAACCTCAACATCAGATTGTTTACTGTCCTTTCCAGGACACTCGCTACGGGGTTACTCGCTTACTCCTCTGCAAAGATACAGTCGGAGTATTCTACAGCCCCAGCTAACAGGGCAAGTTGCGTTTTGTGTATTTTTGCTTTAATGTAGTTTGTCCTTACGGCGTTGTTTTGTGCTGCGATAAGAAGAAATTCCGTTTCTCTTTTAAGGTTTCCCTTTCTATATTATTATTATTATTATTATACTCCTTGCTCTTTTTTACAGCAGTTTTAACTGGTAGTCTTTCAATGGAGTCTGAGTGACTGCACGTATTCTCAGGTCTCCAAAATACTTGTGAGTATTCTCATATAATCTGTATTGACTCAGTTCTATCTCTGATTTCCATTTCCACCTGTTTAAAGCGCACCAACTACTAGGGGTATCACTGAAATCTTCATGTTCTAGATCTTTTTCATCTCTCTGAAAAAATCAAAGTATTTGCTTATCTTTTCGCTTTCTTTCATTTTTACTTTGTGGTCCGCTAGAACAGCGAAATCCACAAGATGCCCAGTTTGTTTTGTTTTGTTTTTTTGTTATTTGTTATTTGTTATTTTTTATTTCTTGAGAGTTTTTCACACCAACATTAGCTGATGGTCTTTCACTGATTTTCGAGTGACAGCAAGTCTCCTCAAGTCTCCAGGTCTCTTCTCAATATTCTGGCCGATCTCAATAATGTAGTAGTTTGAATAGTCCCCTCTCGTCCTGTAATTTCCAAGTCCTCCAGTCCTTTTAATAATCCTTAGGTGACTGTACCAAGAGCACCAGTCACAATTGGTATAAACGTCACTTACATTTTTCAATTCCAAAGCAAGGTCGAGGTAATTACCCTTCTTTTCACTGTCTTTCAATTTTACTTTGTGGTTAGCTGTAACGGAAGTCCACAATTTTGCAAGTTCTCTCTTTTTGCTGTTGATTATGATAAGATCATGTCATCTGGCCGAGATTAGGTGATATATTTGTATGTTAAAGTCCCATTGGTGTTTATGTGTCTTCTTCACCGGGACAGATGCTGGGTTGTGCATGTACCATTTGTTCGTATGGTCAAATTTAAACTTCTTGCACAACTCCTGGTGCATCACATTTCACACCCAGTCGTGTCTAGTCTTATACTCCTTCTGTGCCAATTTGCTGCGTTCACTTATTATGTGATAGATGGTTTCGTCTCTCTCACGACATAACCTACATATGGTATTATTATTATTATTATTATTATTATAGTTGAGTTTTCGATACCAGTGTTAGCTGTTGGCCTTTCAGTGAAGCTTGAGTGACAGCAAATGGTATCAGGTCTTTAAGATTCGTCTCAGTATTTCATTCGATGTCACTAGTTCTGGGGTCTGAATGATTTCGATTATTTCTCTGAGTTCCAATTCGTCTAGAGCTTTTCCAAGCTTTTGGAAACTGTTTCAAGTGCATCATTAACAATTGGTATTACCGTCACCCTTATGTTCATGAGTTTTTCAGCTGTCTGGCAAGGTTCAAGTATTAGTTTATCTTTTACATTCTTTCATTTTGACCCTGCACTCCGCCGGAACTGCAAAATCCACAAGACAGCAGATTTGTTATTTTTTCTTTTTTATATAATTCTCAAAATCCCAGAGACGTTTCCTTCTCTTGGACTGATTTCGTTTTGTGCAAATATCATTTGATATTATGGTCAAATTTTAATCTCTTGAAAAATTTTCCAACGGATGACCTTTCCCACCCAGTAGTACCTAGGCTTGTACCTCTTTTGTGCCAGTTAGCTTCATTCGCTTATTTTGTGATTAACAATTTAATCTCTAACTACTCATAACGTACATTTGCTATTCTGTGGTGTATTATCAATTTTTGGTTATTATTATTATTATTATTATTATTATTGACCAACAGTTGTCGATCTTTGTATTCCTTCGGTATCAGGACTGGACAATCAGCTATTGAATGGTTCTTTGTTTCAACAAGCTATTCACATGATCAACTTGTTGTATCTGCACCTTTTTTTTGTTTGCATGTTAATGTCAATTTTTTCTTTATGTATGATACGATACCGTTCATTTCATTAATTCCTAGATATTTAGCGGTTTTATTGAGTTCGCCAATGGCCCGGGAGACCTGGGTTCAATCCCAGGTCGAGTCATACCAAAGACTTTAAAAATGGAACTTGATACCACCTTGCTTAACACTCAGCATTATAAGGTACGGTTCAAGGGTAAAGTGGAGCAATCCAGGGAATGGAGTAGCGCCCTCCCCTACACCTTGGTGTAGTAGCTATCGAAAAGGGAGCCTTCGGGTCACCCTCGACTATGGTCGCTAACTTACTTATATCTCGAGTGATATTTTTAGAATCTGCTAACGAGCCTTTCCTAAATTCGACTTTCGCATATTTATCCAGACCAAATTACATCCCTACGTTGTCAGCCATTTTTTAAGGTGCTTACAGACCCACTAAGATGTCATCATTTTTTGCATATAACTTTAAGTCGTCCACATAGATGTTTAAGTTTTTAGTCGTGTTTTATTATCTCTCGTCTACGCTAAGTTCTATGGAGATAAATATTGAAGCTATACGAAAAAAAAAAGAAAAAGAAAAACTGAGTCTACTTGGAAGATTCCATTGTTAATGAACAGATTATTAGTTTTGAGCATAACTTTCTTATGGATCAATCTAAAGTTAATATGACACCTTTTCATATCGTATTTTTGGAATGTTATTATAGATAGAGATATTTTGAAATGAGTATAACTTTTAGAATCTATTCGTTGTGTACTCGATCAAAAGCTTTCTTGTAGTCAATCCAATCCGCACAAAAATTTTCTATTTGGATAGTCAATCCTCCATTATCATTTTGTGTATGAGGAGCTGATCTATACAGCCATATGATTTTTTTTTTCATCCCTTTAATTCTAAAGGGAAGATGTCCTTACAATGTATAAAATTAACTATTCTCTCGCTTAGAGTCGATGTTATCATTTTGCATATTGTTGGAAAAACATGTAATGGACGGTAGTTTTGGATTTTATTTTCTTTGGTTTTGGTTGTAGATGCTATTCCTTCAACGAGCCAATCAGGCATTTTTTCTGGTTCGTTTAGGATTTCCGAAATAAGTTTCGTCATTAGTTAATGTGCGGATGATAGGTGGTGGAGACAAAAAAAATTAGCATTTTATCTATTCCAGGTGACTTCCATTTATGTGTGCTTTTAAGTGTATTTATAATCTCTTCTATTGTAATATCTTCTTACATTTGTGGTTCATTATTTTTTCATTTGTGTCTTTTATATTTCCAAACCATTTTGCCTTTTTACTGTATGATGTCTTATGGATCCAAATATTACTCCAAAATGTTTTCAATTCTTTAATGGTGGTTGTCTCCTTAACATTTATTGTCTCTTTTATCATTTCTCAATAGAATTTTTTCATCATCTTGAATATATTTTGTTGTTTCTAAAGAATTTTGTTCAGTTTTCATAGCTTCTGATACGCTGGGCCTTTAGCTAGAGTTTTTGCTTAATTTTTCTCTTATTATTTGATCCTAATCAATTGATGTTATCTCATGTTTTCTTTTAATTTTTCTAGCTTTCCAATTTTTTACTTTGACCCTCTTATGCATTTCATCAAGTATGGTTATTTCTCCTCAGTATTTTTTTTTCTTTTTGAATGCTTCATTTCCACTTGGATTGATTAACGTTATTTTGTTTATGCGTTATGGTTACTGGCATTAGTATTGTAGTCGTCGTACATATTATTTCATTTAAAAGCGTCAGATTAAGTTTAAAGTCTTGTAGAAGTTCATCTATGGCATATTTTTCCATCTTCATCAGCCTTAGGCGACTTTAGTCATTTTTTGATTTTTTAAAGGGGGTCTGTCTTTCATAAACGTATCAGTTGATTTACCGAGTTTTTTTTTTAAATATTTTCTTTCATTTCGAAGATTTTAATCGTATTTTATAGGTACGGCAGGTTTTCTATTTAAGGTTGGATATTCTCTTATTTGTTTTGCTTATTTTCTGCGGATGAAGTTTTCATACAATCATTGCTGAATTGTCTTAATTTATGATCTGGCCAAGATTAGGGGATCCGTTTGTATCTCAAAACCCCAGAGGAGTTTGTGCATCTCATTCTCCAGGACAGATTCAAGGTTGTACATATACCATTTGTTCGTATGATCAAATTTTAATTTCTTGCACAATTCCCGGTGGATCGCCTTGCACACCCAGTCGTGTCTAGTCTTATACTCTTTCTGTGCTAATTTGCCGCATGCGCTTATAATATGACTGACCGTTTCGTCTCTATCACCGCATAACCTACATTTTTTGTTTTGTTGCGGCTTATCTATTCTTGCTTTGATATGGTTGGTACTTATGCCGTTGTTTTGAGCTGCTATTACAAGAGATTCAATTTATCTCTTAAGGTTTCCTTTTCTTAGCCACGTCCATGTTTTCTCTTGTGAGATGTTGCTTGTTAGTCGCTTTCCGGTCTGCTGGTCCTCATGTTGTCAGTATTGTTTCTGGTGGCTGAAATCAGTTCGTTGCAGGTGTAGTTCGTACCGCAGGATCTTTAAAGATTTCATTTTCTTAGTTATGTCCAAGTTTTCTCGTTTGAGATCTCGCTTGTTTGTCTATTGAAATGTTGTTTTTCTTTCAATTTTTGTTTTCTGATTATTTTTGTTCTGTTGATCCTTGCGTTGTCTCTGTAATCAGTTTTCCTCCAAGTTTGTTTATGTAGTCTTCTTATCGTTGTATCGAAGCATCAACGCTGTTTACATGGTTGGTAAGTCCTCTTCCTCCTTCTTTTCTCGATACATACACTCTGTCTACGTCATCTCTGGGATATAAGGCCTTAAGCATCGTCATGAATTTTTTAGTTCTCTGGTCCATTTGTTTAAATTCTTCCCTCGTCTACTTCAAGAATGGTTCTGAGTATCTTACAAAGGGGCGTATTCTAGGTGTTTATCCCTTTGATGAGATTTCTACTGTATATCTTAGTTTCCAGTAGTTTCTCATTCTCTTGAGATATGCTTTTTTACATTTTTTTCTTTCATCTCCACTCATTTGATGGTATCCACTTCCAGTAGTCGCAAGTATTTGTAAGTTTCTTTTTTTCGAGCTTTTTGATTTTTTGTTTGTTTGTTAGTTCTATTTCTTCCGTCATTTGTCTTTTCCCTATGTCCAGATGGATATTCTCACAGCCTATATAGGGTTTCCAATTCTTTTTCATTTTTGGCAAACAGTTTGATTTGGTCAACGTATATTAGTTGATTGATCTTTTCTTTCGATTCGGTAAGTTTGTATTCGACTGTGTATTTTCTAAGTTTGTGTCTGAGTGGCATCATCACTATCACAAATAGTTATGATGACAGTACATCTCTCTGGAAAATACTGTCTGAATTTTCACCTCAGCAAAGGTTTTTCCTCCTGCTGTTAATCTCACTATCCAATTTTCCATGATCTTCTAGATAAATTTCATGACTTCGTTGGAAATTATTGAATTTATTAATATTTTACTCTTTGTAAGTTTATCCCACCCACGTTGGCTGGTGGCCTTTCACTGGAATCTGAGTAACAACAAATCTCTTTTTGTGTTCAGGACTCTTTTCAGTATTCAAGCCGATTTTAACTATGCTGTGGTCTGGATGGTCTCGATTCTTCTTCTAATATCCGATACCTCCAGTCTTTTTTTCCAGACCTTTGGACTGTTCCTACGATTGGATTCACTACCGCCTTAATGTTACAATGGGTTTTTTTTTAGTTTGTGAACATTTTTTTTATTATTATATTTTTATCTATCGTTTCTCTTTCTTTTATTTTCACTCTGTGATCAGCTGAAACAGCAAAATCCACTTGATGACAATTTTTTCCTTATTAATTAACATAAGTTCTAGTCCTATTGCCAGCATTAGATCGTCCTTTGCAACCTCAAAATCCAAGAGAATTTTATATATTCTATTCTGGTTTTTGCTAATTATGGTCAAATTTTAGATTTTGCTGAACTCTCAGTGGATCACATTTCCCATCTGGTCGTGTCTAGTCTTGTATTTTTTTGTGATAGTTTACTGCATTCACTTATTAACTGTTTTATCTTTTTATCTGCATAACCTACACAAGCTTTTGTGTTACGTATAATCAATTTTTGCTTAAGTATAACTGTTCCTTGTTTTCTGCTACAATTAAAAAACATTCAATTTCTACCTTGAGATTTCCCTTTTTTAGTTTTGTACAGGTCTTCTCGTGGGCAATCTCACTAGTTTATCACATGAATTATCAATACAAATGTTTTTCGTATCATTTTTTGTTTTCTAGTTTTTCTGGTTTTCTCTTTGCCATTGCTATTATTGACTGCTGTAGTTAATCTTTCTTAATCTTTTTTTAATCTATTGCTCGAATCCTAGAATTGAAGAATCGATGTAATCTTTAATGTTGGCGAGTCCTCTTTTCCTTTCTTTTCTTCATACATATAGTCTCTGTCGTCTCTCAGATTTAAGGCCTTGTGCATCAACTTCAAATTTCTTGTCTTTGGTTAATTTGTCTGGGTTCTTCCTCTTTAGAAGAATGGTCCCGAATATCTTACTTGGGGGACCACCCAGGTATTTATTCCTTTGATGAGATTTCTGCAGCAAAGCTTGGCTTCGAGAAGCTTTCTACTTCTTCTGAGGTACATTTTTCTCATTTTTTTCTTCATATCTGTCGGTTTGATGATGTCCGCTTCCAATATTCCCAAGTACTTGTAATTTTCCTTTTCTGCAAGTATTCTAATGGTTTCTTAATTTGGTTGTTCTATTCCTTCTGTTGGTTCTCTTTTCCCCACTTTTCATTATCAGCATGCCACACTTCTCAATAAAAATTCCATTCCTATTCTTACTATTATAATTATCATTATTTGTTATGCCTCCTTGTGAATCTTATCTTTTTACTATCTTCTCACATCAACCTTTAAAAAAGAGAGAATCTTTTAACAAAACACATAAACTATTAATACAATATCTGTATTCATATCAAATTCTGTTAAGTTATTCATCCGACTGTTCATAAAAAATGCCATTCAAATTTTTTTTCTTACCATTTTTCTTAAATCATTCAATTTAATCTTTAATTTTTTTTTACGCTCTTGCCGTTTTTGATCTGATTAGACAATTTGTTCAAAAAATATTACTCTATTAGGAAAAAAATCTAATTACTTAATAGGCTGATTTCTAAAATCTGCCCTGACAGCAAATTTCAATTTCATAGAAAAATCTTTTTAAATATGTTTACCACAAAAAGAAATAATTTATTTTAAAAGTTTCGGTGGGATCACCTTGCATATTTCTATCAAGTAAAGTAGTTAATTCTAATTTATGAAAGATCTCCTTATAGCTGTAATCTTTTACTATTTGGATTATTTTTTCTCTCTTCTTTGGATAATCCAATCCCAATAATACTCTGCAATTTTCCTGTTTCGACAGTCGAGACCCGGTCTGAGTATAATATTCTATATGAAGTCTTATTTTGCATATTTTTAAAACAACATTTGCCTCCCAAACTAACAATCCAGTCAACCATTCTATTTGCCCTTCATACAATAAACAAAATATGATTGGCAGCTTTGAATATGATGAAAGCCAACCCCTAGATCGCATTCCTCATTTACTTTTTCGATTTCCTTGTTGCTTTATTTAGATTTAATGTTTCTGGATCCAATAGGGGGTACTTTTCTATACCAATTCTTTATTTCTAAATATCCTCTTTGCTTAATTTAGACATAACTTTGGATCCAATATGTGGTACTTTTTCGATAATAAATCTTTATTTCCAAATATCTCCCTTATATGACGGTTTATTTATGATCAGCTTTTTTCTTTCTTTTTGTTTTTTGTTTTTTTGTAATAGTGTAACAAGTTGTTGAACATCATCAGCAAACAGTTTTATTTTTGATTAGTATAGTGTTTGCCAATGGGTTCAATACCAAAGAGTAAAAAAAATGGTACTTGACGCCGCCTTGCTTAGCATTCAGCACAATAAGATAAGGATCAAGTGTAAAATGGATCAATCCTGGGAATGGAGTAGCTCCCCCCCTACACCTCGATGTAATAGCTATTGAAAAGGGAGCCTTCGAGTCACCCTTGACTAAGGTCGCCAACTTTACTTACTATTATTATTATTAGCAGCAGTTTAGTTTGGATGCTTTATCTGATTATATATCAATCATCGCAGGTTATTTAATGCCAAAACTATCATTGAAGGACAGAAATGGTACTATTTAATCCATCACTCGAGAGATAACAGATTTTATACTTTTCCCAAAAGCATTAGTCAAAAAGTGAAAGTAATAGAACATCTGGAGTTCGAACTCGCTTATTACGATCTCGCTGACCAGCTCGTAAGCCATTACGCTATAGAGATTTCCCAAGATGTTTTCGTAAATTTAGAATAAACTATGTAATCATTAATTAACACCATGGTAATTTACTATGGAATTATACCGAAGTATCCCATTTATAATTGTTATTACTGAAAACTTTTTATTATGATAACGTAATAATTTCATCCATTTAATTGTAAAGGGAGTTCACCCAGTCTCTTTTCCAGACTTGAGGACTTTTTCAAGGGCCCCAATTACGATTGGAATCGTCTCCACTTTCATATTTCAAAGGTTTTTCAGTTCTCTGGCTCCAGTTCTGGAAAGTATCACAACAAATGAAAAAGTTATGAACCATGAAGGTAATGCAGGGGTACGTATTGTAATTGAATCCCACAGAAGAGTCACCAAGAAATTGGAAAAGAGACTAGATGAACTGAAGACCCGAGGAAATATCACGTCCATCCAGACCACAGCATGGTTAAAATCGGCTAACATACTTAGAAGAGTCCTGAAGGTCTGAGAAAACTTGCTGTCACTCAGACTTCAATGAAAAGCCACGAGTTAAAACTAGTGTGAGAAAAATCGTAAGGAGTAAAATAATAATAATAATAATAATAATAATAATAATAATAATAATAATAATAAAGGCGCGAAGACATACCCACAACCGAATGCGAGAAACAAAACAATTTTAGACCAAACATATGGAACGTAGAGATCATAACAGAAAAGCCGAATGGAGAAACAACATAGAAAAAGAATTGCAAGCACTGAAAGGCCTTATGGTAAAGATACACCACGACTCACTTAGCGCAACACTAAAAAAGTTCCAAATTGGAAAACGCCAGTCCATGATGGCATACATGGATTCTGTTTTTAAAAAAATTCCCCTCTATCCATGATAGACTGGCTATGAAAATGAATAAATGCTTAGGAGAAGCAGATATACCCGAATGGATGACCAAGAAAAAAACCACCCTCATCCAGAAAGACCCCCAAAAAGAATTTCCCTAAACAGCTATGGACCTACAACGTGCCTATCAATAATGTGGAAAAAACTAACACAAATTAAGGAGGAAATATACTACTCGTTAAAAAGCTGCGGACTGTTCTATGAGGAACAGAAGGGATGCCGCTATAGGACCAGAAAACAGGAGGGCACTGCATATTGAGCAGTACATCCTGAAGGAGAGCAAAAAGGGACGAAAAATCTAGCTATGGTGTGGATGGATAACAGAAAGGCATGCGATATGGTTCCACAAATTTGGATCATAGACAGTCTTAAAATTTTCAAAGTGTCCGATAAAGTCATAAAATTCATCGAGAAAACTATGAAAAGCTGGAAAGTGACAGCAGGAGGTAAAAGCCTAACTGAGGTGAAAATCCAAAGAGGAATCTTCCAGGGAGATGCGCTATCACCATTACTATGTGTAATAGAGATGATGCCACTCTGTCAAAATACTTATGAAATGCACAGGCTGATACAAACTTACTAAATCGCAGGAAAAGATCAATCATCTACATGGACAATATCAAACTGTTTGCCAAAAATGAAAAAGAATGCAAAATCCTAATACAGGCAGTAAGGATATACAGAAAGGACATAGGAATTGGATTCAGCATAAAAAAATGTGCTGGAAACGGCGCGAGAGAAGTTAATGGAAATATCAAACTAAGAAAAGACCAGAGTGCTCAGAGAAATGGAAATACTTGGGAATATTGGAAGCGGATACAAGTGGAGATAAAGGAAAAAATCGAAAAAGAATATCTCAGGATAACGAGGAAAGTACTAGAAACCAAAGAATTCAGCAGAAATCTTATCAAAAGGATAAACACCTGAGCTCTCCCCCATCTCAGATACTCGAGACCATTTTTGAAGTGGACGATGGAGGAACTTCAACAAATGAACCAAAGAGCAAGAAAACTCATGACGATGCAGAAGGCATCCCAGAGATGACGTAAGACAGACAGTACACGTCAAGAAAAGAAGGAGGAAGAGAACTCAGCAGCATTGAAGACAACGTCCATGCCTCGATACAAAGACTCGAAGACGACATAAAAAATCCAGCGGAAGACTGATTACAGCAACCAGAAACAATACAGAAAACACAAGCATCAGCAGAATAAAAATAATCAGAAAACTAAAATGGAAAGAAAAAACTTTATGAACATTTCAAGTGACAAACAAGCAAAATCTCAGTAGAGAAAACTTGGACATGGCTGAGAAAGGGAAACCTTAAGAAAGAAATTGAATCTCTTATGATAGCGCAAAATAACACCATAATTACCATGTCAAAGCAAGAATAGACAAGATACAAAAATAGTAAATGTAGGTTTCGTGGTGACAGAGACGAAACAATCAATCAAATAATAAGCGAATGTAGTAAGCTAACACAAAAAGCGTATAAGAATAGACACAAGTTGGTAAGGAAGGTGATCCACTGGAAATTGTTTAAGAAGCTTAAATTTGACCAGACGAACAAGTGGTACATGCACAACCCATAATCTATCGTGAAAATGAAAAGTCTCTGGGATTTTGAGATACAACCGGATCACCTAAACTCGACCAGACCTAGTGATTATAATAAAAAAAAAAAAGAATCGGCCGAATAGTGGACTTTGCCGTCCCGACTGACCACAGGGTGAAACTGAAATGAGGCGAACAGAAAGATAAATACGTAGACTTTGCTAGAGAACTGAAAAAAACTATGGAACGTGAAAGTGATTGTGATAGCAATTGTAATTGGTGTGCTCGGTACAAAATGATTGATAAAGAAACTGGAGTGGGGATCATCCAAAGTACAGCATTATTAAGATCAGCCAAAATACTGGGAAGAGTCCTGGATACTTGAAGAGACGTGCTGTTACTAAACATCCAGCGAGAAACTATCAGCTGTCACTGGTAGGAAAAACTCTCAAATAAATAAATAATAATAATAGTAATAATAATCATTTTGGGAATTGTTATACTGGTGATAATAATGTAGTCTTCATTATTATTATTATTATTATTATTATTTACTCGTTAGAGTTTTCACATCAACGTTAGCTGATGATCTTTCACTGGAGTTTGAGTGACAGCAAGTCTCCTCAAGTCTCTAGGACTTTTCTCAGTATTGTGACCGTTCTCAATAATGTAGTAGTTTGGATGGTCTCCACTCGTCCGCCAACTTCCAAGTCTTCCAGTCCCTTTAGTTATCCTTTAGTTAGTTCCAAACGCACCAATTACGATTGGTATAATTATCACCTGCATGTTCTATAGTTTTTTCAATTCCATCCCAAGGTCGAGGTACTTATCCTTCTTTTCACATTCTTTCAGTTTTATTCTGTGTTCAGCCGGGACAGCAAAATCGACAATTTTGCAAATTCTCTTTTTTTTTTTTTGTTTATCAGGTCTGGTCTTCTGGCCGAGATTAGGGGATCCGTCTGTATATCAAAGTCCCATAGGAGTTAATATGTGTTATTTTCAAAGACAGGTGCTGGGTTGTACATATGCCATTTGTTCGTATGGTCAAATTTAAATTTATTGCACATATCCCAGTGGATCACCTTGCCAAACCAGTTGTGTCTAGTCTTATATTCCTTCTGTGCTAATTTGCTGCATTCGCTTGTTATGTGATTGATCGTTTCATCTCTGTCACTGCATAGTCTACATTTGCTATGTTGTTGCGTTTTGTCTATTCTCGCTTTGATATGATTGGTTCTTACAGCGTTGTTTTGTGCTGCTATTAGGAGAGATCTGTTTCTCTCTTAAAGTTTCCTTTTCTGAGCCAGGTCCAGGTTTTGTCGTGTGAGATATTGTTTATTAGTCGTTTAAAACACCCATAGAGTTGTTTTCCTTCTTATTTTTGTTTCCTAGTTGTCATTCTGTTGGCCATCGTGTTATCTGTATCGTTTCTGATAGCTGTAATCAGTCCCATTTCGTGTTTTTGTATAGAGTCTTCGAGCCATATCGATGTGTCAACATTGTCTTCAATGCTGGCAAGTCCTCTTCCACCCTCTTTTCTTGACACATACAGTCTATCAACATCGTCTCTTGGATGTAATGCCTTACGCATGGTCATAAATTTTCTTGTTCTTTGGTCCATTTGTTTAAGTTAATCTCTGGTCCACTTCAGAAAGGGTCCCGAATATCTAATGAGGGGTACAACCCAGGTATTTATTCCTTTGATAAGGTTTCGGCTTGACAGTTTTGTCTCGAGTAGTTATTATTATTATTATTATTATTATTATTTTACACACATGTTAGCTGCAGGTATTTCATTGAAGTCTGAGTGACAACAAGTCTCCTCAAATTCTTCAGGGCTTTCTTTGGTATTCTGACCAATCTCAACAATGCTGTAGTCTGGATGGTCTCGATTACTCCTCCAATTTCCAACTCTTCCAATCCTCTTTCCAAGTCTTTGGTGACCATTCTAAAGGCGCCAATTATTATTATTATTATTATTATTATTAACATCTTCATAAGTCTTTAACGAAGTTAAAAACTCTTGATAATTTCAAAATTTCCATGACAATATTTTCCGTGAATCTAATAATAGTAATAATAATTCACTAAGGACAACTGTCACGTGATAGCTCACGGAGACGAAGAGGCAAGACTGATACTACCCTCCCATATTGAATTAGAGTATCAAGCAGTCAAAAAGTGACCGTTAGGAGAGAATGTGGGTCACAGAGGAGATAGACCAGATGTTCACACTTAGTGAACTCAGGTCGCCGGACATCGGAAGGGGAAAGAGAGAGAAGCCAAATGACTGGCTGGGACCCCAAAACGGAAGTGGGGTTCCCTTCCCCTCAGCAGAAGTAAATAGTAAAAAGTAGTTTTTGAGCAAGGCTCGTGGCAGACGGACCATAGCCATTTTACTCCGGGCTAAAGACAAAAGATTAACTGAGACATGAGAGACACGAGTTCCTCAAGCCAGTACTAAAAACAGAACGAAGTCTATTAGCCCGTGAAAGAAGAAAAATTCTCCAGTGGAACCCCGTCGAAAAAGATAAGTAACTTGGGGGACATTTTTCCTTTACACCCAAATTTCGTTTACCACTCTCTCTCTCAATTTGAAAAAGGATAAAGCCAAGAAAAGACATTCATATTCATGGACTATCCAATTATATGTTTTGACACTTTGAACGTATATATATAACCGTAGTAAAGAACCTATGTATTTTCATTTTACCATGTGGTCTATGTTGTTATTCCATGCTTTCCTTTCAGCTTCTATTCGCCTTATATTATCTCGCTTAGAACTGTCCTATTAATTCCTAAAGTATCACACGGGAAAACCGGAGTTGCCGACTACTACCATATTAATATTATTACAACTAAAACCTATAGGCTCGTAATCTTCCATTATCTCGGGGAAAGAAGAAAGCGACCTGGTGGGTGTGTGATAGTGTGAAATTTGGAACCCCTTGCCAGCGTTGGTCAGTCTGGCCCTAAATTATTCCCTCATGTAATATGCCAGTTCTTACATGCCTGAGAGAAAAACTCTGAACAGGACTTATTTCTGTAGGGGATCAAGTGCCAACCCGCCCCGTCTTCACACGTGCGAAAATAAAGTCCCGTTTTGGGATTATAGTCAATTTCGCGTCACAACAACACTAAAAATATCAAATCGGAAAAAACTAACCCATGATAGCATACATAGATTCTGGTTAAAGAAATCCACCTCCATCCATGACAGACTACCAGTTGAAATGAACAGAAGCCAGCAAGCAGCAGACGTACTCGAATGGATGACCAAAGGAAAGACCACATTGATCCAAAAAGACTCCATTAAAGGAACCGCTCCAAACAACTATAGACCCATAACATGCCTACTTATGATGTGGTAAATACTAACGGCACAAATAGGGGAAGAAATTTACGACTCTCTAACAAGCCATGGATTGTTCCTGAGGAACAGATAGGATGCCGTAAAGGATCAAGAAACACAAGAGCGCTATTCTACATTGATCAGCACATCCTCAACAAGGGAGGATGAGACAGAAAAATTTAGCTATGGCCAGGATTGACTAATAAAAGTCATATGATATGGTCCAGCAAAGCTGCATAATAAACTGTCTCCAAATGTACTGAATATCAAATGAAGTCATAAAGTTTATCAAGAAAACCATGAAAAACTGAAGAGTGGAATTGACAACAGGAGGGAGAATTTTAGCTGAAGTAAAGATCCAAAGAGGTATATTCCAAGGAGATGTACTATCACCGTTACTATTTATAATAGTGATGATGCCACTCAACCACTCAAATACTCAGAAAATACACAGCCAGATACAAACTTAGTAAATCGCAAGAAAAGATCATTCACCTAATGTACATGGACGACATCAAGCTGTTTGCAAAAAAATGAAAAACAATTGGAAGCTCTTATACACGCAATGAGAATATACAGTCAGGACCTAGGGTGGAATTTGGCATAGAAAAATGCGCCATGCTATTAATGAAAAGCGGGAAACGACACTTGATTGATAGAATGAAACTACAAAATCAAGAAAAAAGTATAACACTCAGAGAAAAGGAAACCGAGAAATACTTGGGAATATTGGAAGTTGACACCATCAAACAAGTGGAAAATAAAGAAAAATTAAGAAAGAATATCTCAGAAGAACTAGAAAGCTACTCATGACAAAACTATATAGCAAAAACCTTATCAAAGAGAAAATACCTGGGCTGTCCCTCTCGTAAGATAGTCGGGACCATTCTTGAAGTAGACCAGAGAAGAACTTAAACAAATGAACCAGAGAACAAGCAAACAAATGACTATGCATCAGTCATTACATCACAGAGATGACGTCGACAGACTATATGCGTTAAGAAAAAAAGGAAGAAGGTGCCGTGTCAGCATTGAAGACAGTGATGACGGATGAATACAACAAGTTTGACTAGATCGAAAAGCGCAGAAGAAGACTGATTACAGACACCAGAAACAATACTGAAAACACGAGGACCAGTAGAACGACAATAACCAGAAAACAAAAATGCGAAGAAAAATAACTCTGTGGACGTTTTAAGCGATTAATAAGTGACATCTCACACGGGGAAACGAGGAAATGGAAAGAAAAAGAAACCTTAAGAGAGAAACCGAATAGCAATACAAAACTACGGCATAAGGACTAATCATATCAAAGCAAGAATAGATAAGACGCAGCAAAACAGCTGATGTAGGTTATGTGATGATAGAGACGAAACAATCAATCACATAATAAGCGAATGCAGTAAATCAGCACAGAAAGAGTACAAGACTAGACAAGACTGAGTGGGCAAGGTGATCTACTGGGAATTGTGCAAGAAGTTTAAACTTGACTATACGAACAAATTGTATATGTTCAACCCAGCATTTGTCCTAAAAAATGAGACTCAAAAACTCCTCTGTGATTTTGAGATACAAACGGATCACGTAATCTCGGCCAGATGACCCGACCTAGTAATAGTCAACAAAAAAGAAAACTTGCAGAATTGTGTACTTTGCTGTCCCAGCTGACCTCAGAGTAAAACTGAAAGAAAGTGAAAAGAAAGATAAGTACCTCGACCTTGCTAGAGAATTGAAAAACTGTGGAACATGACGATCATACCAATTGTAATTGGTGCTTTTGATACAATCACAAACGCATTGGTAAAGAGTTGGAGAAGTTGGAAATAAGAGGACAAGTGGATACCATCCAAACTTTTGCATTTTTGAGATCGGCCAGAATAGTGAGAAAAGTCCAGGAGACTTGTGGTCATTCAAACTCCTGTGAAATACCATCAGCTTACACTGATGTGAAAAACTCTCAAGGAGTAAATAATGATATCAATGAAAAGACAATTGTAAAAATTAAAGAAGTGAACAAAAAGTATATTATTACTCCTTGAGAGTTTTTCTCACCAACGTTAGCGGATGGTTTTTCAATGGAGTTTGAGAGACAAATTTCTTCAATTCGCCATGACTCTTCTCAGTATTCTTACCGATCTCAATAATGCTATAGTCTGCATGGTCTCCACGTTTCCACATATTTCTAAGTCTTCCAGTCTCTTTACTTAGCCACTAGCGCGAGTCGGCAGGTTTTCTTTTTTGTTAACTATGAGTAGGTCTGGTCTTCTAGGTGGGATTAAGTTATCTGTTTATATTTCTGTTATGTACCGTACCTATGAACATTAATCCTTATTAATGCGTTGAACACAATTGTAAAATGGGTGGGGTGGGGGTAATATACTGACGAAGTAGTTCACTACAAGCTGTAGTTTACCTTCTTCACGTTGCTGGCAAGTATTGTATTTCATTTCCAACCTCTGTTTTGGTTATTTCTCATTCGATAGGTTATAACGTTTGGCGAAGAAGGATTTGGCCGAACTCAAGTAAATGTTCACCAGTACAACATTTGGCGAACAAGGATTGTGACAGAACAGAACTCATGTAAACGATTACGAATACAATATTCTACGAACGAACACATCGGCAAAACTCACATAAAAATTCACCCAGGCTATATTGGCGAAGGAAGATTTTTAAAAATACCAAAAGGTACAAAGCAGTTTTTGGCTACGAGGATTTTCTCAGGATTACGTGGATATTAACCAAGATGTTCGAAATACAACATTCAGAAAAATACTGGATAATATTCCATCTACTTTTGTGAAGTATAAAATAAAGGAATTTAAAACTGATTTACAGGAAATATTGAAACAGCAGGACGAATAATGGAGACATCTCAAACAAAGACATGAAAAATTCGAAGAATTGTTTGCAACAACAGAAAATGTAACAAGAACGAGGATTCGGGCGTTTATTTCACAAGTCACAATTGTAAATGCGATTTCCGAATCTAATTATACGCCAGAAGAGGCGGTAACTTTTTCGTCTTATTTCTGTAAATACGAAGATCTTAATAAAACTGACCGTGCAAATTTATCCGATCACAAAAATATTTGATTTGTTCTCAGGAAATAAAGCGCTGTCGAACACACGAAGTTCGTAAATTACTCATTACCGAAAAAAACTTGTGACCTAACGTTTAATGAAACTGTTACTTGGCTTTCTGAAGTGTTTAACCCAAAGACGTCGTTGTTCGACTAAAGATGGAAATGCATGTTCTTAGTAAAATAAAAAGGGAGATGAAGATTTCACAGCATTCGCTAGCATTGTGAACGATCACTGTGAGGGGTTCAAACTGGTAGAATTAGGTCCTGACAATTTTAAATTCTTGATATTTGTTAAAGGTTTTGTGTTGACAAAAGACGCTGAAATCATGAGGATGGTTTTAAAAAAACTTAAAACTGAACCCAATCTGACTTGACGAAAACTAGCAGAAGATTTTCAGGGGTTTATAAATGTCCGACAAGATGCTAAAGATATCGAAGTGAGCGGTGTGTCATACATTTAAAAAGTGCGACAAGAAAAAGAAACTGAAGAGAAAAAATATTAATCCCAACCCCTGCTACTCATGTGAAGAACTAAATATTTTAATGACTGTCCATACAAAAACAAAGAAAATTTTTGTTGCAAAAAGAAGGACATTAGGAAACTCCCAGTATGGTAAAAGTAAAAAAAAAAAACAACAAAAAACGAGTGAATTATGACGTTAAAGTTACAAATATGGATGAATCTGTTGTCTGGAGCCTACGTTGCGTTATGTTTCGATTTGACATTTTTATCATGGGAAGTATATTGTAGCGATACCAGACCCAGGGGTTGTTTAAAATCTGCGCACCTGTCACAAAAGTGACCAAGTACTCTTTAGGTAAGAGAACTCATAAGTGGTTCACAAAAATTGTTTGCTACTTTTTTCTTCATCAATAGACACCACACTTATTGATGGGTAGCAGTAGTTTCCTGATTGAACTATTTGACCCGAGCCATTGAAGCTCTTCCGTACAGCATCTGGTGGGGCTCACTGTTAACTTTGGATTAATTCACATTACTTCATATACACCCTGCTACTTCCCATGGCTTCTAGTTACATATTTTTGAGTGATTTTTTTCTTTCCTTTTTATCCCCTTGCACCTCCAATTTTTTATTTGTTAATTTTTAACTTAGTTGAAGTACAGTTATTCACTTTTTCCTTTCCCTATTGTTCAACCCACGAGTAATATTTAGCACTTGTATATAATTTCAGTGATCATTTGCTCTAAAAGGAACATGTTAAACCCCAAATTTGGAGGATCTACCTTAATATATATCTAAACAATAAAACCATTGACACGAAGACCGTACAAAATAAAACGACTTAAGTTCCAGATAGTCAAAGCAAATACAAATTTAAAGCAATACAAATTTAAAGCAATACATACCGTTTTGTCATTTTCAAGGACATGATATAGCGAGCCGGGTTTTTTTTTTTCTTGCCTTTTGTTTTTGTTTTGTTTTTTGTATCTCTTCTGTTTACTTCCTTCGGTCACTGACGGTATCTTCCTCGATACTGTTATTATTTCTAAATTAGTTACATGACTACGGACTTTTCTATTCTTTTATTTATTTATCGTTTATTATTATTATTCCCTGCTATTTTTTCACATCAGCGTTAGCTGATGGTCTTTCACGGCAGTCTGAGTAACAGCAAGTCCCCTCATGTCTCCAGGACTCTTCTCGGTATTCTGAAGTTGTTATGATAATAGGATTTCGTAATTATTAATCTTGGTGGTCTTTCATTGGAGTCTTAGAGACAGCAAGTCTCCTCTGCTCTCCAGCATTCTTTAAAGTATTCAAGGAGATCTTTATGCTTTGGTCAGTATAGTCAGTTTTTTCCCAAGACTTTGAAACTGTTCCAAACGCACCAATTACTACTGGTATCACCGTCGTCCTCACGTTACACTTTTTTTTGTTCTCTAGCGAGATCTAATTATTTGTCCCTCTTTCCGCTTTCTTTGATTTTTACTCTATGGTCTGCCAGAACGGCAAAATCTACTGAATACCAAGATCTTTTTTCTTCTCATTTGACACTAGGTATTCTGTTTTGTGCATACACCATTAGGTACTATGGTCAAATTTGAATCTCTGACACAATTCCCAGTGGATCACCTTTCCCACTCAGTTGTACTCTACTTTTTGTTAGTTTGCCATATCCGCTTATTATGTGATTGCCCGTTTCTACTCTTTCTCTGCATAACCTACACCTGCTACCCTTGTTTATTATGAATTTTCGCTTCGATAAATATGGTCCTTGTGGGGTTGTTTTGTGCTGCTATTAAAATGATTCCGTTTCTCACTTAAGGTTTCTTGTTTTTAGCCAGGTTTTCTCGTGTGCAATCTCACCAGTTAATCGCTTGAAATATCCTTAATGTTCTTTTTCTTTCCTTTTATATTTCCTAGTTTTTGCTATTTTTCTGTTCTTGTATTATCAATTTTGTTATTATCTTTTGTTTTTTAAAGTACTCCTCGAATCCTAATATTGATAAATCTACGCAATCCTCAATGCTAATGAGCTCCCTTCCTCCTTCTTTTCTTGACACATATAGTATGATTATATCATATCTTGCTTATAAAGCCTTGTGAATCATCAATTTTCTTGTTCTTTGCTACATTTATCTGAATTCCTCTCTTGTCTATTATTATTTTACTCCTTTGATAGTTTTTCACATCAGCAATAGCTGATGGTTTTTCACTGGAGTTTAAGTGACACCAAGTTTGCTCAAGATTCCAGGACTCTTCTCAGTATTCTGGCCGATCGTAATAAGAATGCAGTCATGATGGTTTATACTTGTCCTTTTATTTCCAACTATTATCGTCCCTTTATCAATCCTTTGGGGATTGTTCCAAGGGCCCCAATAAAAACTAGTATCACCGTCTCCTTCATATTCCATATATTTTTTTTACTATTTGAGAGTTTTTCTCGCCAGCATTAGCAGATGCTTTCTCACTGGAGTTTGAGTGACAACAAGTTTCCTGGACTCTTCTCAGTATTCTGGCCGACTTAATAATACTGTAGTTCAGATGGTCACCTCTTGTCCTCTTAATTCCCAGTCTTCCTGTCCCTTTACTAATCCCTAGGAGATTATCCCGAGTGCACCAACCACAAATGGTATCACCGTCACCTTTACATTCCATGGTTATTTAGTTCTCTTGCAAGATCATAGTACTTAACTCTCTTTTTACTTTCTTTTATTTTCATTCTGTAGTCTGTCGGGGTCGCAAGTCCACTATTCGGCAGGTTCTCTTCTTTTTGTGAACAATTACTATGTCTAATCGAAATTAGGCTGAAATTAGGTGATCTATCAGCATCTCAAAGTCCCGAAGGACGGATTCTGGGCTTATTGTTATTATTATTATTATTATTAGTAGTAGTAGTAGTAGTGTAAAGATATTTTAGCATTTTTATTGTGTTTCTTTGTACTGGAAATTTTTCTAGAGTTATTTGATGTTAACATTATCATTACATTTTTTATACTACAGATATGTTTTAATCAATTTTAACAAACCTTTTCTTGTCTGAATAAAATTTTGTTTAATTCAAGTTACAACCAAATTAGTTTATTATTATAATTAATCTTTTGAGAGTTTTTCACACCAGCGTTAGTTATTGGTTTTCCACTGGAGTGTGGGTAGTAGAATGTCTCCTCAAGTCTCCAGCACTTTTCTCACAATTCGTATTTATCATAGATGGTCTCCATTTGTTCTCTTATTTCCAAGTCTTCTAGTTCCTTTAAACAATCCTTTGGAGATTAGCCTGAACGCAACAATTACAAATGGTATCACTGTCACCTTCAATGTTCCACAGCTTTTTTCGTTCTCTAGCAAGGTCTACGTACTTATCTCTCTTTTCACTTTCTTTTAATTTTACTCTGTAGTCGGCCGAGACAGCAAAGTCCGGTAATCAGCAGATTCTCTTTTTTTTTTTTTTTTGTACTTTCTAGGTCTGGTCGTCTGGCCGAGATTAGGGGATCTATTTGTATATCAAAATCCTGGAGAATATTGTGCTTATTCTCCATGACAGATTCAGGGTTATGCATATGCGGTGGTATAGCTGCCTCTCACCAGACTCGGGGGTAATTTCGCTTTCTATCCGCTAGTCGGATCTATCTTCGGATAACACGAATGATTCGTTATCTGCCCACCTTATGTTCTTTAGATCCTGACAACGGACCACTCGCAAGTCTCAGTGACCGGTCAGAGAGTAAACGAATGATACCGCTCAATTAAGGAAGTAAAAGTAAAAAATAAAAAAAAGTCGACGCCAAGAAACAGAAAACAAACAGCTTGCAAAAATTAAATTATTTAGTATATCAAAATAAGTGGAAAATTTTTACCAAAGACCATCAATTACTTGTAAAGGGTTTTTCTATTTTCCACTTTCTATACTCAGGGAAGTTTGGTACAATGCAATCTTCAATGGCGGTTATGTTTGTCTTCCCACAGCGTCGTATTATGGACATATTCTTCACTTTATATACTCAGGGCAGTCTGGTACAAGGTAATCTTAAATTATGGTACAAGGTCAAAAACTCAGAGTTTCAGGGAAGTTATCACCAATTCACGCGCCGCTGTGATTTCGCTGCTTCTCTTTTTGCCTTTTTACTCTTTTACTTATGACAAAACCGGTCAACTTATGGACATTATCAACTGGGTTAGGGAAGGGGTTAGATTGGATTCAAAGAAAAGTCAACCCTCCACCGACTGGATTGTTTGAGAAAAGATAAATTCCGTATTCTAAATTTAGATGAAATGTCGCTAAGGATAATGACAGGTAGCCGTGATGTGTCAAGCTTCCGCAAAACAAATACATTCGTTTTTGTAAATTCTTTTATCATCAAAATAACCTAATTTCTATGACAATTTGCCTTTTCCTCAAAACAAAGCATAATTTTTCGTAAATTCCTTTCTCGTCAAAATAACATAACTTTTACGATAGAATTCTTTTCCATAAAAAAACATCTTTATCTACACTACCCTTTACAAAGTCATTATGCCATTGGAATTTCGTAATATATTTCTCTATTCTTCTAAAATCCTTTTCTCTGATTAATAAACCCTATACTCCCAGTCTCTGGGTATAATGCAATAGGGTAGGTTCAAGTTATAAAGATAATTTCTGGGGAAAGAGAGAGGGAAAAAATATGAAGGAAAAAGGCAGACATAGAGTCAACGGAACAGCCAGCTAACTTCTGGTGAGTCAGGCCAAAACACTGGTTGTAGGTCAGCCAAACACAGGTAAATGAATATGTACATTAGAACTATAACAGAAAACTAGGAAAAAAATTCAAGGTCTGTCTCGGCTCTATTTCTCCTCATGTCATGTTGTTTCTTTTGTCAAGCTAACGCGGTCGACTCAGCTTTCATACTCTTTCTCTCCCGACATCTACTAAAAAAGTGTTGTAGCGAATAAACTTTTATTTTGCGTTCGTCAACTTTTCCCACGTTGAGGTTGAAACAGGGTTCGACAACTACTTAAGACGTAGTGATATAGGAATCAATACGTCTGCACGTGGTAGTACAAACGTCTTTTTGATGCAGAAACTTTACAAACGTGTATTTGGTACGGTGGTGGTATATGAGCCCAACAAGGTTAGACATATACAGTTTGTTCGTATGATCAAATCTAAACATCTTGCACACTTCCCAGTGGATCACCTTCCTCACCCAGTCATATCTACACTTTTGACGCTAGTTAGCTGAATTTGTTTATTATATCTCTATCACCATATAACCTACACTTGCTATTTTGTTACTTTCTATCTATTTTGTTTTAACATAGTATGAACTTAAGGCGTTTATTTTTGCGGGGGTGCTGCCATTAGAAGAGATTCAGCCTTTCTCCTAAGGTTTCCCTTTCTTATCCACATCTATGACTTCTCGTGAGAGATTTTGCTTGTTTGTCGCTTGAAATATCTATACAGTAATATTTTCTTCCCATTGTTGTTTCGAAGTTTTTGTTGTTTTGTTGATACTTGTGTTATTTGTGTTGTTTTTGATCGCTGTGATTTGTCTCTCTCTCTCTTTGTTCTTTTTTATGTCGTCTTTTAGTGATCGTATCGATGCATCGACGCTATCTTCAATGCCAGCGAGTCCTCTTCCTTTTCTTCTCTTGACACATATAGTCTGTCTTAGTCATTTCTCAGATGTAAGGCTTTATGCCTCATTAGTTTTCTCGTTCTCTGGTCTATTTGCTGAAGTTCTTCCCGCGTTTACTTCAATAATGGTCCCGAGTATCTTACAAAGTTGACAGCACAGATATTTATCCCTTTGAGAAGATTTCTGTTATATACTTTGCTTTCAGTAGTTTTCTCATTCTCCCGAAATTTTTTAGATTTTTTCTTTCATCTCCACTAATTTGATGATGTCCGCTTCCAATATTCCCTAGTACTTGTAAGTTTCTTTCGAGCGTCCTGATTTTTTTTTTATTTAGTAGTTCTTAGTATTATTATAATTATTATCATTATTATTATTGGTGTCTTTCCTGTCATCTTTGAATTCTCAAATTAGTTCTAACTAGTGTCCTTCACCAGAGATCAGGTGAAAGCAAGTTTCCTTAATATTTCAGAACTTTCCGCTACATCTTTATAGATTTTTATAACGTTTTTGTGTCTTCTTTGAATTTCGTTTTTTTTTTTATCTGTAAAATTCTTTGAGACTTTTTCCAAGTGATGAAGGTCACTACTCTTCCTTTCATCTGGTCGATGTATTTTGTGACTGTATACGTTATGCAGTGATATAACAATGACATCGTCGATCTAATAAATTTCATTCTTCTTGGTTACAAAGATCCCGTCTCCTCCCTTAAATTCAATTATATGGATGAACGCAAATGGAGACAGACTGCATTTATTTAAAGTTCCTAATGGGATTGGACATTGCTTTATTCTCTAACAAAACCATATTAGTGCAATATTACGATGCGCCAATTTTAATTTGTTGCATTAACAAACATGTAAAACACGATTGTTGTTGTTATTGTTGTTGTTTGCCATAGAACCTTCGAAAAATGGATCATCACTTCTATCTTGAATTAGAATACCAGTGCGCTCTACGAGGCTCTCAAATTAGGATTAGCGTAGTATCTAGGCGCTTACTTAATTTTTTCGACTTAGTTATAAAGCTCTGGCCAAGCAGCAGTCCACTTATCAATCAAGTATCAGTTCGACGTGGGACATTTAAATGAGAACAAGATTTGCTTGTTAAATTTATTTAGCATTTTGTCTGTTCAGATAGAGAAAGAAACAAGCAGAACTCGTACTGTTTATAATAATATTATTCTTATGCGAATTTATCGCACCAGTTAACAATGGTGGTCTTTCACTAACCCTAACCCTAACCTTGCTGAGTGATATCAAGTCTCCACAGGACTCTAGGTTGATTCGGAGTATTTTAACAGATCTTAAAAATGCTGTGAAATGTCGAGTCTCGGTCCTTTCTCTCATCTACAATGTCTACAGTCTTTTTTTTCAAAATGGGAATTGTAACTAGCGCGCCAACTACAACTGGTATCACCCTTCATGTTCCATTGTTTTTCTGCTCTCTGGGAAGATGTAAGTATTTTTTATCTTTTTCTTTCTTTCATTTTCACTCTGGAACGGCATTGTCTACTCGATGATATGGAATCCCCGTGGTGAAATGGCAAAACTGGAATATGAGTTTGAAGTATGCAAGGTGATATGCGATCAAAAACTGAGAAATCGAAATAATTAGAGAGTTTTTCAAACCAGCGTTAACCAATTGTTCTACATTGTGGTTTGAGTGATAGTAAGTCTCCTCAAGAATCTGGGACCCTCCTCAGTATTCTGTCCGATCTTAATAATGCTGTAATCTGAATAGTCTCCACTCGTCTTCTAATTTCCAAGTCCTCCAGTCACTATACCAATCCTTTGATGACTGTACCAAGAGCACCAATTACAATTGTTAGCATCGTCACTTTCATGTTCCATAGTTTGTTTGTTTTGTTTTTTTCATTCTCTAGCAAGGTCCCATTATTTATCTTTCTTTTTGCTTTCTTTCAATTTTACTCTGTGGCTGGGACAGAATAGTCCACAATTCGGCAAGTTCTCTTTTTTTTTCTTTTTTTTTTTGTTGTCTATCACTAGGTCTGGTCGACTGGCCGAGATTTGGTGATCCATTTGTATCTCAATATCCCAGAGAAGTTTGTGCGTCTCATTTTCCAGGACAGATCCTAGGTTGTGTATATACCATTTGTTCGTTGAGTCAAATTTCAATTTCTGGCACAATTCCCAGTTAATCCCCCTTCCCCAACCAAAATCCTGTCGAGTCTTATGTTCTTTCTGTGTTAGCAGCAAAATCGCTTTTTATAATTGTGATTGATCGTTTCGGCTCTATCACCACGTAACCTACATCAGCTGTTTGGTTGATTTTATCTATTCTTGCTTTGATATATTTGGTCCTTTATAATTTGTTAAAGTTCTCCCTTCGTCTCGTTCAAGAATAGTCCCGAGTATCTTACAAGGAGGACAGCCCAACTTTTTATTTTTTTTAATGGGATTCCTGCTGCAAAGCTTGCTTTCGAGGAGTTTTTTTGGTTCGTCGGAGATACTCTTTTTAATGTTTCCTTTCATCTCCGCTTGTTTGATTGTGACTTTTTCCAACTACCTTTAACTAAATTTTTACGGAAGTCTGAAGAAGAACAAGTTTCCTCTCGTCTCTGGGACTCTTTTAAGTATTCTATCTGCATTTAGATGATGTCGATTCTTCCTTTGTCCTCAAATTACTTTAGTTTTTTTCTAAGTTCTCGGAAATCTTTTCCAAGGATTCCAACTACGATTAGTATCCCCGTCACCTTTGTCTTCTTCAGCTTTTTTTTTCAGCGCTTTAGCAAGATCCAATTATTTGATTATCTTTTCGCTATCCTTGATTTTTATTCTTTGGTTCGCTTGAATGGCAAAATCCTCTTAATAAGTTTCTCTCTTCTTGTTAATTAAAAATAGATTTGGTTTTCAAGTTTGTTGATCCGTTCTTATCTCAAAATCTTACTGTACTTTATGTGTCTCATCTTCATGTTCAAACTACATGTATGTCGATTATCATTAGAGATTGACTGAAAAAAAATCTTGCGTCTTTCTCCCTATTGCTATTTGTAGTGGTAGGAGAAGGAGAAAGAGAATGTGTGGTTATTAATTATTAACGTTGAAGTCGTTATTACAAATTCCTTATTTGTAATATTAATCATTATTCTATTTTTGTTGCTAATATACTTATAATAGAAAACCCTTAACTGTATTATAGATATAAATGCTAATATTAATTCAAACAAATTTATATTGTTTTGGTGATGTTAATTTTCTTTGTGGTATCACATGTAATTATAATTTTACTAGGATTACAAACATTCGTGATTAAAGTCGTATTGTTTACAATTGGTGACGACTTCTGAGTAATTTTTAACTAGCAATACAAATAATTTAATTGAATATTTCCATTTAGCGTAAAGTTCGAATTTTTTAACCAATTTTACTTAAACAAAATGCATCTTACTTTGTTTTAATTTTTAAAAACTTCTATTCAAGAATTTGCGCAATTTCTTTTGATACTTTTAATCAGTTTCAATCCTCAATCCAATGTTTCAAAATCATCACCTGCGCAAGAAATCAATCAAGTTGCCTTTTTGAACGAAAAAATGAATAAATAAATAAACAAAAAAAACATTAAAAATTTCATGGTATTTTTAATTAGAAAATAAGAATTTCAGTTTGAAATTTGAAGTCACGGATTTGAACATTTTAATTTTATGAATATTACAATAATCGAATCAAGGACGACTTGAAATTTTTGGAGACAAATTCAAGTCATTTCTTTTTTTAAAAAATTATCAAAGAACCTGTTTGTTCTCAGCCACAAAATAAAACGAGAAATATTTATCTTCATTTATTACTTAGTTATATTTTATGACATTCATCACAGCTTTAACTTTAAAAAATGATCAGCGACACAGCGAGTAGCAAATGGGTACGTATCCTTATAAGAACATGCCTGGAAAATTAAAAAATGATTTAAAAATGATAAAAGAAAGAGTTTATAATAAAGGTCTACTAAGGAGTAATCAATTTTTACCACGCCAATATTAAATACCCACGATATTGCATATCTACAAATGAAAAGTATATATATATATATATATATATATATATATATATATATATATATATATATATATATATATATTGTATTATTCGGTCCAGTTAAACCAGAGTTGGGAGTAATTCCTCCAGGACAAGGAAATCATTCAAGAGCTGAACATTTAAATTTTCCTGGTAGAGAGCTCAATGTAATTAATTTTACAGAGCAATACTTTCTTTAAAGAAAAAACCAAAGACCGGTTGTTTTAGGATAATAAATTTATTTCCATCCAGTTTTTTCTGGTGTAAACCAAAAACACGAAGAAAAATATGACAGGACCTCTTCAGATCTAATGGATAAATAAAACAGAATTGACACGGGGGAAAGGGGGAGGGAGAGAGGTGAAGAGTTACCTCCTCGTTTTATTGAATTTCCATTTTTTTTATTTTATTTTCAAAATTCTTCCGTCAGTTATAATTACGGTAATTTAACTTTTTTATTTATTTTATTTTATTTATTTTATTTTCTTGTTAAGTTCGATAAATAACTTTTATATGCTATGTCAATGTAATGAATTTTTGTAAGGGAAATATTAATGTTTATATTAATTTCGATACTATTTACTTAGCCACCTATTTTTTCCATGTGCGTATATTGGATACGTTTTTTCCCTGTTTCACTATTTATTTCTATGCTTTTAAAAAATTATCAGTCTATAGTTTAAATTTTGTCCTATGTCTACATCTAGCTATTAATTCACATCTCTTATTTAATAACCTTTCAGGCAATTTATACATCATTATTTGTATTTTCTCTTCTAAGCACAAATTGCATCTACCGTCAAAACTATTTGGAGTATTTGATTTTTTTAAAATAGACCATTCTATCTCAGGGGTTAACCCTTTGTTTTTCAAACACCAGAATTGCTTCGATAGTGCCGTATGGTGTTTTAGGTGTTCGTGGGAGAAGGTAAATTTGTGGTTTGCAAATCTCTCCTTCCATTTCGTGGAAGAAAAACCGATATAAGTTTTTTTATCCGTAATATTCTCTTTTGGGTAAATTATTGCTTGATATATTACATTATTTAAATTACATAGTCCATTCATAAGACAATTGTCTCGGGATTTACAATTACATTCTTTTTTTACACAGTTATTATTATTATTATTTCTATTATTTATTTGATCCTGAAAATCTTTAGTTATATTTTTATTATGACTATTAATTATTTGAAAAATATTTTTCGTGCAAGAGTAACTAATTTTTAACGTTTTTCTATTAAATATTTTATGCAGTTTATTTCCTCGAAAATTGATACTTGATGCTACCTTGCTTAACACTCAGCATTATAAGGTAAGGATCAAGGGTAAAGTGGAGCAATTCAGGGAAGGTAGTAGCGCCCTCCTCTACACCTTGGTGTAGTAGCTATCGAAAAGGGAACCTTCGGGTCACCCTCGACTACGGTCGCCAACTTTACTTACTTACTTACATTCCCAATAAAGGGGTGAAATCCTTTCCCCCACCAAAAAACAAAGAGGATTTCAGGCGCATGGCACTCAGCTGCTTCTGATAGTGAGACTCTAGTTCTGAAGCGCTGAGGAAAGTGGATATCTTTTCATTGTCATAACTCCCAGGTCCACTCTGATACGGAATAATAGCACCCATGAGGCTCTCATGGGTCAAATAGATCAGTTCGAAAATTATTTGTATTAGATAGGAATATTTGTTATCATATAAGCTGTGGGCAAAATATTTAAAACGACACAAATAATGTAAATATGAAAAAAGTACGCGATTCCCTTACCTCTCGCCATAAAATAACCCCAAACGTGTTGACATACCATTGAAATTAATTAATCAATTAATCAACAAAAGTATCATCATCATCATCATCGGTTCTATTCCCAGGAATATACAGAATAAAAGCAGTAAAAGTTTATAGACTGTTAAAATTCAAATGGATTATTCAATTAGGCCAGTTGACAATACTCAGTCTTTGTGAACAAAGAACAGCTGTTTCAGAAAAACAAATAATGAAACTGATAGTGAGACAAAAATTAGAAAAAAAATATTGCCCCAGCCTGTGAGTTCAAAAAACATGAAGGTGACAGTTGCATTGATCATCATCGGTGAAGTTAGAAAATCCTCTGGAAAGTTGCAAAAAGTTGGTGAGAATTTGAAATTCGTGGAAAAATTAAACCATTCAGATGACAGTATTATTAAAATCCTTTGGCAATGGTTTTGAGAGCGATTATAATCGTCACTGATTTATGTGAACAACAACTTGTGATTATTATACACAAAAATGACTCAGCTTTATCTCTCTGCTTTTCGTTAAAGTCGACGAGGTACATTCATTTAGTAGTGCTGATACAGTCGCAGCTTAAAAGAAATCCCTTTTTATTTCATCAGACTGATCACATTACTATATGATCGACAACCTGTCAATTTCATTCCATGCATTCCCTCGGCGTATGTTGGCATTGCTTTCAATAGTTAGGCCCAGAGTGGTAGCATCTGATAGGGTCCTATCAATGGGTCAAATAGAACTATTTGACATTTAAACTGTACACTTATGCTAAAGGGAAGTATTTGAAATAGAACTGTTTGATCATTTAAACAAATGACAGATGTTTATTTAAATTGTTCGTTTTAAATAGCAATAATTGAAAACATTTAACTGTGTGCAAAGAAATGATTGATAGTGAAGAGAATTATTTGTATTGATAGAAATAAGTGAAACTATTTAACTGTGTGCATAAAATTAAAAAATGAGCCCCAGCTCGTTTAAAAATGTTATTTACAAAATCTGTTTATAAAATCATATATTTAGTATATATGTATAAAAAGGGTTTAGAATTAAATAACCTACGATGGTTGATATGCCATAAAATCAAACCAGAGTGGTATCTTGAATAAAGAATTTTGCTTACATTGAATCTGACCGAAATCTTCTAATAAAAAGCTTCGTCTCAGAAATTCAGACGACTAAGGAAATCTAAGTTGAACGAGAGATTTATTGGGAAGCAAAGTCGACACTATAGCGTTTCGGTTCTAATGAACCATCATCAGGTTTGTGAGGGATTATATTAGTGATGTTAAATTAACAATGGATGTTTAAAAGTACAAAAACCTACAGAAACTCCTTATATCAAGAAAAAATTAACCATTTATTATTAGCAACTTGAAACTATACAATCGGGAGCAAACAGATGACTATTATCCAATAGAAATAATTACTTGAAATCATATCGTTATGAGATAGGAAAACTTTAAACTATACAACTGTGTGCAAGTTATTTGTATTTGATTGGAATACTTCATATCATATAAAGGTTTTTGGCATGGGGATAAAGCCCTAAATTAAGGAGGTGGACTTGAAATAGCTCTAGATGTTCCAGCAGGGCTCTTACATTTCCCATATGGCACCAGTGATCCAGGATTTTTTGCCGGAGAATTTTCTCGATCATATCACTGTTATTTACCAACCCCTCGGTTCGGGCAGGATATGAGACAAGGTCAATTTTTAAGCAAAGTTTAACAGGTTTGAATTCAGAGTTTTCCTTCTCCTAGACTAGTTGTCTCACCAAGGTTGAAGAACTCAGTCTGTCCTACTATTTACCCATAGCTGGAGGGAGAATCATATCACTCTTAGTTCTTTTGAGTTGAATCCCTTGAACTATTGCATCTAGGTTGTCATCAAAAGGAAAACCAACAAGCAGCACATAATATTAGTTTGTTCAATTTCTGCAGAGTGATTTAGGAAACGTGCAGACAAGTCAGGAG
>OY757928.1:292202-322202 GCA_963585895.1 Sepioteuthis lessoniana
AAGAAAAAAAGAAAAAAAGAACGAAAACCAAGAATGCAAAATGGAATAAAGGAAGAAAAACAAGCCAGGAAAAAAGAAGGAATAAAAGAAAGAAATAATTTTAAAAAATGAATTTAAAAAATGAAAGAAAAGCTTTCAGAAGAAAGAAAGAAAGAAAGAAAGAAAGAAAGAAAGAAAGAAAGAAAGAAAGAAAGAAAGAAAGAAAGAACAAGCCTCCCAAAAAGAAAAAAAGGAAGAAAATCAAGGCAGAGAAGAAGGAATGAAGTAAATAATTAAAAAAAGATTAAAGAAATGAAAGAAAAGGTAACAGAATAAAGATCTAGAATAAATAAAAGAAAGAAAAAAGGAAAAAGAAAGAAAGAAGGAGAAAAAAGATAAACAAGAAGGTGAAAATAAATAAATAAATAAAGAAAGAAAGAAAGAAAGAAAGAAAGAAAAATGAGATATTAAGCTTAAAGTCTGAAGACTTGTACCATAAACTTTACATTCTCACTGCACTTAGAATTGTAAAAATAAAAAGTACTCCCTGATGTCTGTTGCTTGTGCGTCAGGATCTTTTTTCTTCTTTTATTTTCTTCTTTCTTTCTTTCTTTCTTTCTTTTTCCCCATTATTTTTTAAGATTAAGATAAAAATAATTTGGTGTGAATTTAAAGGAAGTTGCAGCATCTAAGATAATTGTGAATTTCTTTTTTTGGTTTCTATTTTATCTTAAACTTTCTCTCTCTCTCTCTCTCTCTCTCTCTCTCTCTCTCTCTCTCTCTCTCTCTCCTCTTTACTCTTCCTCTTTTGTATCTTTCTCTTTCCATCTCTCTCTTTTCCCACTTTCTCTCACCTTTTTTCTTTTTTCGTATCTTTCACTTTCTATCTCACTTGTTTTTCTTATTTTTCTTTCTTTCTTTCTTTCTCTTCTGCATTTTCTCCTTACCCCTTATTTCTCGTAGTTCTCTATTTCTCTTTTCCTCCTTCCATCTCCTTCTCTCTTTACTTGTCTCTCTCTCTCTCTCTCTCTCTCTCTCTCTCTCTTTCCATCTTTCTTTCTTTTTCTACTTTCTCTTTTCTTCTAAATCATCTTTACAAACTCTCTCTCTCTCTCTCTCTCTCTCTCTCTCTCTCTCTCTCTCTCTCTCTCTCTCTCTGGTGCTCTGTTTATGACGTCATTTACAGTTGCTGACAACCATAGCTGACTTTATATAGGGTAAGTTATAAGACATCAGCTGATTCCGATGTTAGCATCGATCTAATATCGTATATTTTACTTCATTTGATTTTTTTTTCTTGGATGTTTTTTTTGTATTTTTTGTTTTGTTTATTCTTTTATATTCTTTCCCAGCATTCTTGTTTCGTTTTTTTTTTTTTTGAATTCTAAATTCCAATGAATGATTTTTTAAATTTTCAAGTAAATCGCTTCATTATAACAACAACGACAACGACAACAACAACAACAACAACAATGTTCCAGGATCATGTCCTTGTACCAAGCTAAGCTTTGTAAATAATGTAATTGGTAGTTTTAGCATACTAAGGAAAATTTTATTTAAATATTTCTTAATCTTTTCCATTATTTATATAATTAATTATTAATAAAAATTAAAGTTATTTTTCAATTAAATGTTTTTTGTTAGGTGAAGGGGTGAAGGTCTTTGCTTGTCACCTGAGCACCAGTGACTTGCTATTAATCCTTAAGTAGTTTTATTCTGGGTGCTTGCTTCAAGGTAGACTAGCCTTGCACACTATATGCATGATATATATATATATATATATATATATATATATATATATATATATATATATATATATATATATATATACATATATATTCTCTGTGTGTGTGTGTGTGTGTGTGTGTGTGTGTGTGTGTGTGTGTGTGTGTGTGTGTGTGTGAGAGAGAGAGAGAGAGAGAGAGAGAGAGAGAGAGAGAGAGAGAGAGATCAGTAATATGTCCGTAACCAGACGTAGTTATTATCTGAATTTTGAACTTAAATCCTCACTGAATTATATTTAAAGCATGTAATTAATATTCACCTCTGAATTAAGACCCACTGACAAAAGGGACTTTTTAAGAAATTAAATATGTTTAAAAAAAAATTAAGTTTTTTGTTTAAAATAAACGCTGCTAGGAAAATGATTTCTCAAAAAATCTAAACTGGGAAAAAAATTGAAAAATCCAAACTGGAGAATCCAAGAAATGTTCTATAATGATGATTAACTTGTAAACGATGACATTGGCATGTAGTTGATGATTTTTTTCCATGAGAGGTTTTATTTTTATATCAGAAAATCTTTTTTTTTTCTCTCTTTAAATAATATTTGAACTCACAATTCTTGAGATTATTGTATTTTACTCTTTTCAATTAGTCACAATAAATATGAACATTTTTTTAAAATTACCATCACTGTTATGTTGGTTATCATCTCTTAGTTAAAATACTAAATATTTAGTGAATTATACAGAAGATTATCCTTAGCTTAGATTACAACATTGTGACCACTGAGCTCCTTCGTATTCCTCAGGTGACACAGAGAGAATTTGAAAATCTTTCATTTTCTGAGTTCATGAAATTTGAGGAATGCAATTAATGAAATCATTAAATTATTATTAAGAAAGAGAAAAACGAAACAAAAATATGGGAATATATTTTAAATCTTACTCCAAAATAGACATACACGTGCTCATTCGCTCAGCAATACCAATATATTATACAATCAAAATGGATATTATTAGGTATTACTCATTATCAAACTCTACAGCATTACACTCGAGATTTTAATGTCTTTCAAGTGTCTTGCTGAATAGACATCGTTTGCTTTTTGGGGTTCTTTTTTTTTTTTTTTGGTGAGAGTTCTTTTTAATTTTATTTACTTTCCTTTAATGTATATTCCATAAGCACTTGCACTGTTCCATATTCATATTTTTGGTTGGTAATAGTAATGTTCAACTAGAAATAATGAAATCCAAACATGTTTGGTTTCGAACAAAATTCAGTTTCATAAAAAATTATTAGAACTGTAGATATATATATAGGGAATAACACACACACACACGCATATATATATATATATATATATATATATATATATATATGTGTGTGTGTGTGTGTGTGTGTGTGTGTGTGTGTGTGTGTGTGTACAGAAAGACAGGGAAAGACAGAGAAAAATATTTCATATTTACAAAGATTATTGAATAAAAACAATATGTGCATTTAATAAAAAAGCTTTACAACTTTTCTACTTAATATCTCATCAACACTTTTCAGGGTTGATTATTTTATTTCCGAACGTTACCGATAATTGAAGTCATTTGAAATCTTTTAGAAATGAATAGACATTAAATATTTAATGAATTTTATTCGCGCACGCACAAACGTTTTAATACATACATACATACATACATACATACATACATACATACATACATACATACATAGGTATGGATTTCAAGACAAAAACCTTTTATTTATAACTTAATTATACATATTGAGTCAGATGTTGAATGACGACCGTATTGAATTTTGTACTGAAAAGATAGATAGATAGATAGATAGATAGATAGATAGATCATTTTATTTTTATTTTCAAAATTACTCCTCTTTTATTTTCATAAGATAATTCTAAAATTATGTTAATATTTATTCAAACTTAAAGCTCTCTCTCTCTCTCTCTCTCACACACACACACACACACACACACACACACACACACACACACACACACACACATCAATACTTTTAATACTAATTATCTACAGCAAACCATCAATCAAGTAATCTCGACACAAGAAAACTGTATAAATTATGCTGTTTCAAATTCATAAGACGACTTTCTAAATCACATGATGCTTGCCGTTCGTGTGGGACGATGTGGGAGGAGCCAACAAAAAGATGTTTCTCGAAATATAGTTTTGTTTTTTGCTTTTTAAATTTTTTTAGCCCATAAAACGCCCTTTTTATTGAATGCGGTTAACTTACATTGTTTTTATACGATTGTTACTATTATCATTATTTTTTATTTCTTTTTTTTTTTTTTGTTTCACGTGAGTAAATGCGTTTCATAGTGAATTCGATTTTCACTGGATTATAAAACTTAAAATCAATCTAATTTTGATAAATAGTTTTCATTCTTTTTTAATTTAGGTTTATATTTCCCTACTACATTTTTAAAAGTAAAATTAATGCATTTCCCGATGTCTGCAGCAATTGTTGAAAGAGACAACGTTATGACAAAATTATAGATAACCAAAGATATAATGATCTATTAATTTACAAAAATGTTAGTGAAATGAGTTATGCAACATGCATAGAACTAAAATAATTCTTAACTTGTAAAATAACAAAATGAATAAATGAAAAGAGAATGAACAAGAGAGAGAGAGAGAGAGAGAGAGAGAGAGAGAAGGGAGAAAGAGAGGGAGTGAAAGAGAGACAGATAGAAGACCATCTTTTCATAACGATTTTTTTTAATTGTAGAATTCTTTTTTTTTTCTTTCTTTTTTTGTAAATGTTGCGGTAAAATGGACAAAATGGCTTGTTGATATTTTTACAAAAACTATTTGTTTTCATAATTTAATTTCTGCATAAAACTTTGTCAGTCTCTTAATGACTAAATTTAAGATATCTATCTATCTATCTATCTATCTATCTATCTATCTATCTAATTTTGTTCATATCTGCTAATCTCTGAATTTATTTTCAACTACCTATTTACCCAACTCAGTACCATCACTATCTATATATGCCCTATTGGCTGGGCTTTGAATAGGCCGACTATATCCCCTTTGGAGGAGTGAGCCCCCTCTAAATATAGGGTGTCCTGAGTATGAAACTAAACTGAATCCGGTAGTGAGGTTCTGGGGAGTGAAGGATTCCCTTTCGTTACCATTACAACCAGATCCTCTCTGACCCGGACCTGTTCGGATCTCATCAATGGACCTATTTGAAAATTACTAGCATTGGATAGAAATTATTTGTATTAGATAAGAATTCATGATGCCATGTGACTTTGTTGAAACCAATTATTATTATTATTATTATTATTATTATTATTATTATTATTATTATTGAATTGGAATTATTATTTGAAACCAGATAAATATGAATGATTTATCAGTATAAAAAAGAATTTTAGAGGAAGACTTGAAATCACATAATTGTGTGTAAATCGTTAGATAGGAATATATGATACCATATAACTGTGTGTAAACAAATTATTATTATTATTATTATTATTATTATTATTATTATTATTATTATTATTATTATTATTATTATTATAGTAAATGTAGTTTTAAAAAGTTTTTGGAAGTAGCATTAAAAATATAAATATGGTTATTTTAAACATTAACAAATGAATCAAATTTCGGTATTAACTCAGAGGGGTTGATATGCCATTAAGCAAATACACCAAATCTATCAATATATTTGCGAATTCAATTATATTCATATATATATATATATATATATATATATATATATATATATATATATATATATATATATTAATCCCTTATTTCTCCGAATATGTTAGAGGGATATATATATATATATATATATATATATATATATATATATATATACCCATCTAACATACTCGGAGAAATAAGGGTTTCTGAATTCTACCAAATCACACTTACACACACACACACACACACACACAAACGAAGTAAAACTGATTTTAGTAATTTTCCATATTATACGCAGAACAGTATGTAAAAACAGACTTTCGTATTTATGTAATATCAAGCACACACACACACACACACACACACACACACACATATATATATATATATATATATATATATATATATATATATATATATATATATATATATATATATATATATATATATATATATATATATATATATATTCAAAGCCGGAAGGTGTTTTCTGGTTCATAGAACATAACCTCACTACACTATTTTCGCATCCTTGAATTTGTTTTCAGACTAAGATCTGTAAATTTCTGCATATACAGATTCATTATCTTTATATAAACTGGTCTCTTTACTCATATTCCCAATTTCATGTCAATTGTTCTCTACTGTATCCAACCACGAATATGTATCACCAGCTGCGGATTGATTTTTAAAAAATACTTCAAGATAAATTATGATCAAAATATGAATATTGATCTTACAAAATCAATTCATTATTATAATAATAAAATTTGCCTTGACGAGGCAGATTTCCTTATTAACGATGCTTTAAAGATAAATATACAAAAGCTTGGATGCTTTAGCTGAGATCGAACACGGACCTGCGATACCATTATGTAAATATGCAATTGCTTCAACCGCTAAGATGACTAAATATATAGATATTCAGTGAATTTTACACGAGTAGAGTTATTGGCCAGGTTAACATAGTTGATATATTGAATGCATTGTGAAATTAATAATTACCTTAATAGGGTTCATTTATCAATACACGTATGTATGTATGTATGTATGTATGGTTGGATGTATGGTTAGATGTAGGTATGTTTGTATGTATGTATGTGCTTGTTTGTAAAACAATATGTTTTGATATCGTTTACATATATATATATATATATATAAAGAGAGAGAGAGAGAGAGAATAGGTATCATAAAAACCTTTAATGATTTATTATATACATGCATGTATAAACAAATATTTGATATACAAATATATATATATAGATATAGATATATAGGATCTGTTTTCATATCGATATATTAGTGTAAATAAATGTGCATATTTCACAGCATAGGGAACAAAAACTGATTATAAAATATCTTGCACCACAAATCATCCAAGTGAAGAAGTGATATCTTGAAAAATCAGCAACTAAAAACTTGACTTTAATCGAAGTTTTGTCACCGATCACGAACACAAGTGTGAAATCCGCAACAACACCAAACACGAAATGTACGTGTTTTGAGTATATATATATATATATATATATATATATATATATATATATATATATATATATATATATATATATATATATATATATATATACTGAGATGCAAGTTTACATCAAATTCAGTTTAGTTGCACACACACACGTACACACACACATGCACACTTAGTGTATGTTAAAACGCATTTTGTATATATATATATATATATATATATATATATATATATTACACACAAAGAGAGATTTATATATATATATATATATATATATATATATATATATATATATATATGTGCAATGCGAGAAAATATGCGCAAATATATTCATACTTAAATAGTATACCAGAAAAATGTATGAATCAGGGCTTTTGTCTCGGATCAGAGTGTAGTATAGATTCGTTCAGCTAAAGTACAATTATCGTTTGCAGATACTTTTGAATAATATATGTAGCCGAGAAAATTCCAGACTACTTTAAAATTATCATCATCATCATGTCGCCCCGCCAGCTCTGATCTCCCAGATCCTCTCCAGCAATCCGCCTCTATCGTCCATTGCTCCCGGTAGGTCTTCAAGGCTACATCCTGTATCGGCACAAAGTTGTTGTACATAGGTTCTAGCTGGTCGTCCTGCCTTTGCTCGTCCAGGTGAAAAGGTCCACAGGAGTATGTCAAAATATGCCGCTAAAAACAAACTTTTCTAAAAATCAATCTCAAATAACAAAAAAAAATATGAATAGATATATCGATAATAATTTTTCTAATTGTAAATTTTGTAATTTATCGAACTGGATTCCACCGAGTACAAATATCACAGACAAATCCTTGGTAGAAGTGGCTGAGACAAAACTTTGATAATTGGCAGATATTACACTCTGATCTCAGCGAAAAGGAAGAACTGACGAAAAGAAAGAAAGAAAGAACATTAACTTTATCTATCTTTATCTATCTTCCACGCAGTCTGTTTCAGCTATTGATTCATTCATTTTTTTGGATAGATAGATAGATAGATAGATAAAGAAATCTCAAAAGATCTTATATATATATATATATATATATATATATATATATATATATATATATATATATATCCGTGTGCATCTGTGCTTCTGTCAGCATAATTCTCGTTCTCTCAAATGGAATCGGCGACACGAGAAGTTCAAATCTTGTACGAGACAGTTTGCATTTCATTTCACGCTAATGTCTTTCGTATGGATCCATCTCTTCTAACTCCAGTCATGGATAAATAGTAGGGCAGATTGAGTTCTTCAGCCTCGGTAAAGCAATCAGTATAGGAGGAAAACGTTGAATTCAGTCCAACTGTACTCCGCTCAAAAATTGTTATATACTGCCAGTGGTGGACGGGTTGAGTAAAAGAATTTGTGTGTAAATTCAATTCTCGCTGGAAGCTTCATACTTCTGTCCTATATATAGTAATTAACTATATATATATATATATATATATATATATATATATATATATATATATATATATATATTACGTTCTACACTTCTCGGTTACATTCTTTTTATTTTCTTCATTTATATTTATATATATGTGTGTGTGTGTGTCCGTGTGACTATGTGCTATATCAACTATAAATAATTGCACCTCTAGCAATTTTTCGTGAGATGTTAATTTATTTAAATCAAAATTACAAGGAATATTTTCATACCTTGTTCGACATTGCAGTCAAAATGGATATAGTTATGTACGATTTCTTACCAAACTCTACAGCGTTGAAACACTGTAATCAAATATAAAGATATACTATATCAAATAATATTGGATAAATATATAGATAAGAGATTTTATGTTTTAATTGTTACATTCTAATAATTTCGATAAGAGAATTTCAATACTAAAATCTCTCTCTCTCTCTCTCTCTCTCTCTCTCTATATATATATATATATATATATATATATATATATATATATATCTGCCTTTCTATGATTCGGTCTCATTCTCAGTATATATATATTATGATTTAAATTTAAAGCGCCTTTAAATCTTAAAATATTTTTGCACAGAAAGGTTGAGCAATATCCCAATATACTATCAATCTTAAAAAACGCCGAGTCGAGTAAAACTCACGACTTAGAGTTTCACGGATACGATTCGAAAAGCATCAAATTTTGTAATTAAATGGTGATTTTTAAAATAATTTTCAAGTTTAGAGGATTATATACAAAGAATTATCAATTTATATTTGTTCTAAGATACCTTCCGATAAATATTACATGCAAATGTTTAAGCGTCGAATGAAAAAGCGAGTATACATAGAGTTTTGTTTTAATGATTTTTACAAAATTTACCTTATTATTTCATTAAAAAATCTGCATACACTCACTTTTTAATTTGACGCTTCAACAGTTTTATGAGAAATTTTGTTGAAGGAATCTTAGAACAAATATAAATTGATAATTCTTTATATATAATCCTGTACTCTTAGCATTTTGAAGCCTGAAAATTGTCACTTGATGACAAAAATTGATGTCTTTTCTTTAAACTCTATAACATTTATTCGTTAAAACAAGTTTTAACTTTCACGTATGTGCGTACGCGCGCGCGAGTGAGTGTTTAGTTTATATGAGTTAACGTACGTATATCTTTAAACGTGCAAATATATGTAGACTTAATCAATTTATTTTTACAATATCAATCACAATTCAACATCTTTGATATTTACTTCAACTTTTGTCCACATTTTAAAAACTTCAGTTTCCCCTGCCACTTTTTCATAATACTAATCAAATACATAAAAACACTCATACACACACACGCTGTAAACCACACTTACACATTACCATGTTTAAAATTCATCTTCTCTTATTGCCCTTAATAATATTCCTCCACCTTAGAATTGAAATTTCCCTCATGGAAGCCCTGTGCCTCACCTTTAAAATTTGTACCGTGAAGATTTCAAATCAACATTCGGCTAACTTCATATAAGGCTACCGACTTACTCATCTTCACACACGCGCGTGCGCTCGCACACACACACACACACACACACACACACACACACATCTATATATATATATATATATATATATATATATATATATGATATTTTAGTGTGCAGCCCTAATCTTGACCTTTTATTCATAAAAGTGCATCATGCCACGATTAGTTACTGAACTATATATATAAAATAATTTGTATTTATCCACCTGCTCCACCACTGACAGGAAGCAACACAAGGTCAATTTTCAAGTGGAGTACAGCAGGTTTGAATTCAGAGTTTTCCTTTTCCTAGACTAGTTGACTAATAAAGACTAAATAACCCAGTCTGCCTCACTATTTACTCCGAGTTGTAAAAGAAAAAGTTCGAAGTGAAATGCAGTCTCGTTCAGGATTTGAACTAGAGTAGCGATTCCATTTCCTACCACACTAACCGGGCTTTCATTTAGTGTGGGGGTGGTGGTGGTGGTGGCATTGGTAGTGCTGAAGCGTGTGTGTAATAGGTATGTAGTTTGCTCTCCACGAGGTCATATTGTGATACAAAGTTGGTTTAATATATGAATACCCTGCAGGAATCGAAACACCCCCGGAGCTTTGTTAAATGTTGTTTAGTTTCCGTCGGTATTCCCCTTTAGGAATGCCTCAGGTGTCGAGCAAAAACTCAATCCTTACCCCTTTTAGAAAAGAGGGCAAGTGCTGCCTGTCGAGGAAGACCCTTGAAGCCAAACTGATCATTTTATTTTCTTCCAGGCAGAACAAGGCAGAATTTGCAAGAGAAAAACTTTACAAGATTTTATCTAATGCTACAATAGGGCTATGGAGATGATTCTCGAACTGTACGCAATGTCACAAATAAAACCAGCATTTCCAATCGGGCAAAAAAAGGAACAAAACTCTGAACGACTTTCTTTCTCATCAATTTATTTTTTATTTTATCTATTTATTTATGTAAACGTTAATTCATTTATTTAAAAAAGGACTAACTAGTTTACTGTAGATTTTTAGAAAATTTTAGAACCCTTAAAAGAATTATTAAAAAAAAAAGATCTATGTGTGTAGTTTAAAATTTTTTTTAATTTTGATTTTTGATAAATTATTTCATTTTTTTATAACGTCTGTAGGTGTGGATGAAAAAAATCTTTCAAAAATTTTGATCTTTAAAACAATATTTATATTTTACATTTTATATTTTATATAAAATAACGTGTTTGTAGTTGTTTACAGTCAAAATGTAGATGGTTAGAAATCCTATCAAAACTAAGTATTATTCATTGATAATAAAAACTAATTCAAGCAATCGATATTGTAGCTATTTAGAACTATTCTAATAAAGTTATAAGTTAAATAAAACAGAGCCTTTGTTTGATAGTATCATAATTAGAAATAAATTCAACAATTTTGCTGTCTTACTTCTTATATATATTAAGTAACATTTTAGAATCTTTAAAATTAAAACTATGTTTGATTTCTAAATTGTGTCTCATTAAACAATTTCTGTCATCCCTATTTCTAAAATACTTATTTCCAAGTTTTTGAAATTCAAATAAAATGGAATAGAATTCGCGAAAGTGTCTGTAGTTGTAGTGGTTCTTGCTTGCTATGAATTTTACCTGACTACGTAATTAAGAGAAGACTATATATATATATATATATATATATATATATATATATATATATATATATATATATATATATATATATATATATATATATATATATATATATATTATAATTCATGTGGGAAAGCTGACAAAGTGGAAGAATTTTAATTGATGTCTTTGGAACTAAGTATAGTCTTAAAAAGGGTACATTTGATGGACAGTAATTATTTATATGATCAACCTCTTGTCTTTAAGGTAACTGAACAAAGATATAATTTTAGAAAAGTTTCTTCATTTTAAGATTGTAAAAAATGATAATAGCAGAACTCATCTTTTGATTAAATGTGGAGAAATTTTGGGTATACGTTTTAATGAATATTTTTTTTGCATTTAAAATGTAGGCTTTTGTTAATATTTTTTTTAAATGCCAATATAGATTGATTGTATATAAATATGAGAACGCATAATAATTTTAATAGAGTTTATATGACCCCTCCGAATGAGCAGGACGTGACATATCGTCCAATTTTTAAGCGAAGTTTAACAGGTTTGAATTCAGAGTTTTCCTTTTCCAGAAATGTTTTCATACCAAGATGGAAGAGCCTAGTTCACCCTACTAGTTATCCATTCTAGAGGGAGTATTAGCGCTATGTGAAATACAAATAGACTCGTCCTGGAATTGAATTCAGGGAGCAGAGTCCATTTCCTACAACCATAACCATTACACCACGAGCGCTAACATGTTTATAAGTCACATCAGCAAAATCGGAGAGAGAATAAAATTGTTTTCTCCAGAATGAATCATCTTTGACGTAGTGCATAAAAAATCCCGAGTTGTGGATCTAAGGAAGATAGGTTCTGTTTATTTGTCGCTGCCTCCCACCAGACAGGACTTGACACATGGTCAAAAGCCCGAAGGCCGATTAAAGTGGCGATAAAGTGGAGGGGGAGGTCGGAAACGAGCCGAGGTTCTGGCTGACAGTCCAAATGTTATTCACAAATTTAAGGATTTTAATTTAATATATTCTGATAACAAGCCGATGAATGTTTCTATTAAATTATTAAAATTATTTTTCAGTGGTACAAAAGTGTGATGGATTTAATTGGTTGATTCTTATTTGAATTCCTGTCAGTACTTCGGCTCCACACTTGTTATATGAAATTAATAAACGGAAATTGTGTAGGATCTTATTTGGGTTTAGTTTTAAAATTCTATTTCGAGCCATTTGACGTTGTGTTTTGGTAATAAACACATTTTTCTTGCTTATCTCTTTAAATGGAGCCTCTTTTTCTTATACTTCAACGAAATAAAAAGATGACAATTGATCAGAGGTGTTTTTGCGTGTACAAATTTCCATTAAAGAAGATGCGCAGTATTGAATTACTGTTTGATTTCTTGTGTCCACTTTTTCATTATGATTCCTTTCTTCTGTCAACTAATCTTTCATAGAAATATTCAAACAGTTCGAAGAAAAGATACTTTAATTATCACCATAAAAAAACGAACTAGAGAACAAATATTAAAACAGACGCAAGCATAAAATTCTAAGATTAAACGAACAAAAAAAAGTTGTCTGAGTAATTTAAATGTTCACCACTAATTTTTTTTTTAACAAAGTGCTTTTCCTTCGGGAAGGTATGCATCCATTTATTTTCCCCTCAGAGATGAGTAAATAGTAGAGCAGACTCTGTCCTTTCTCGTTGGTATAGCGACTATTTTAGGAGAAGCGAATTAAACCTGTTAAACTCCGCTTAAAGATTTATCTTGTGGTGGAGGTGTTGGGTAAATATATACTAATTATTTCGTAACTGTTTTGCTGTACGAGGTGCATACGATAAGTTTCCAGACTTTTTTCGTATAGGCATTTAAAATTGTTGTAGACTCTTGATAATTCAGTATGTTATTGCTATACATCTTATGAGATAACTGACCAATTTTTATCATTTCAGCTTCAAATGGACAGCTACAGCAGGAATACGCCCTTCTAAAGCCTGATTGTCACAGCTGATCAATTTTAAAAATGCAATCTGACACTTTAGAAGAACAATATGCAATAAAATTTTGTTTTAAACTTGGAAAAATGCCACAGAAACGTATGGAATGCTTTAGATTGCTTTTCGGCCCTCTTGCATGAATCAAGCATCAGTTTTTGAGTAGCATAAGAGATTCAAGGAAGGCAGGGAGTCTGTGAGGGATGATGAGAGATGTGGGAGGAGTAAGAAAGTCAATACACCAGAGTTGATTAGCCAAAGGGTTAGGGTTAGGGTTACTATGTTGAGGTTTTAAGGGAGTTCAGGAAGAGATTCCGTCGGAAGAGGCCAGCAATTGGGTCAGTGGTATTTCCAGCAGGACAATGCACCAGTCCACAACTCCATCCTTGTCACAGACTATTTGACGAAGATGGGCCCCAAGACAGTTCCTCATCCTCCCTATAGTCCAGACCTTGCTCCCTGTGACTTTTGGTTATTCCCTAAGCTCAGGCTGTCGTTATGAGAGAATTGAGGAGATGAAAGAAGCTGTGACGAAGGTCATTGACACGCTCACACAAGAGGACTTCTATGGGGCCTTCCAGAATTTGTTGGAACGGTACAAGTGCATAGCAGCCGGAGGAGATTACTTCGAAGGGGACTAGAGTTTCATATGTGTACTATCAATAACAATGCCCATACGAAAACAGACTGGAAACTTATCGTATTCACCCCGTATTTAATAACAAAACATAATATGAAAACATTTAATTGTCGAGACATGAGAAGTAAAATGGCAGAACCCATCTCCTTTCGAAATGGAACCCGGCCGGTTGTTCTGGATTATATGCTATCAACCATCCTACCTCCCACTCAGATTGGGAGAGGCAGATTCATGTATTTTCACGCAGTGAACATAAACTACCTTAGCCGAATAGGACCAGCTTTGATCCCGACGAGTTAGTAATTCTTTTGATAATTTCATTTTCATTCGATAAATGATTTAGAATATGTGTTTTTTCGACACAAATACATTTAATTAGGAAATAGGCGAAAAAAAAAATACATGATTAAAAAAAAAAGAAAAAAAGAAAGGCAAACGAAGACAAGCAAAGAAATGAGCGGGTTTCGAAAAGGAAGTATTGACATTTACAAATATTTTTGGCACAATTGTGATGTAAGAACATTTTTTGATACTTATATATTATCTACCTTTATATATGTGCGTGCCTGCGTGTGTTTATGTATTCTTTTATTATTATTATCAGTATTCCTTAAGAGTTTTCCACACGAGCATTAGCTGATGGTCTTTCACTGGAGTCTTAGTGACAGCAAGTCTTCTGGAATTTTCTCAGTATTCAGGCCGATCTCAACAATACTGTAGTTTGGATGGTCTTCACGTGTCCTCTGATTTTTAAGTCTTACAGTCCCTTCAGCAATCTTTTGGGGAATATTCCAAACGCACCAATTACAATTGGTATCACCGTCATCTTCATGTTCCGTAGCTTTTTTAGTTCTCTTGCAAGCTCTTCACTTATCTATTTTTTCCGGTTCTCTTTTTTTGTAGACTAACACTATGTCTGGTTGACTGGCCAGGATTAAGTGATCTGTTTGTATTTCAAAATCCCAGGCAGCTTTGTGCGTCTCATTTTCCAGGGTGGATTCTGGGTTATGTATATACCACTTGTTCGTATGATCAAATATCATTTTCTAGCACAATTCCCCCTGGATCACTTTCCCCACCGAGTCGTTTCTAGTCTTATACTCTTTCTGTGTTAGTCTGCATCATTCGATTATTATGTGATTGACTGTTTTGTCTCTACCACCACACACACTACATTTGCTGTTTTGTCTTATCTATTTTTTAACAAATTTGGTTCTTATGACATTGTTTTGAGCTGCTATTAGAAGAGATTCGATTTCTCTCAAAAGGCTTCTCTTTCTTAGCCATATCTTCTTCTTTCGTTTATTTGTCACTTGAAATATCCAACAGTTTTTTTCTTCTTCCTATTTTTGTTTCCTAGTTATAGTTGTTCTGTTGATCCTTTGCTGTTTGAGTGACAGCAAGTCTCCTCAGGTCTTCAGGACTCTTTTCGGTGTTCTGGCCAATCTCAACATTTTTATAATCTGATTTGTCTCTAATCGTCCACCGATTTCTAACTTTTCACGTCACATTTCTTATCATTTAGGGAGCGTCCCAAGCGCATCAATTACAATTGGTATCACCATCACCTGCATGTTCCACAGGTTTTTTAGTTCTCAGGTTCAATTTTTTCTTTATCTTTTCACTTTCTTTTATTTTCATTCTGAGGTCCACTTGTACTTTTTTTTATTAATCTGCGCAACGTTTGGATTTCAGGTCAGGACTTGGAGAATTTTATGCGTCTCAGACTGATTTTGTTGTGTATATCATTTGATAGTATAGTCAAAATTCAGTCTTTTGCACAATTTCAAGTGAATCTCTTTTTCCATCTAGTTGAGTCTAGACTTGTACTCCTTCTGTGTAAATTTGCTTAGTTTACTATGTGATTAATTGCTTTATCTCTTTCTATACATAACCTTCACTTGATATTCTACTGCATATTATGATTTATGCTTACATGTTTATATTGTCCGGTATATATTTACTAAGCATGCAGCTCGAAGAAAAACAACAGCTCAACCAGTGGAAGAACACCAATGCCATCATTAACTGGTTCACTGCCATAACCAACAAAATAACCAATCCTTTTTCCAATTCGATACAATACAATTTACGAACTTCAATGAACGAACGAACATATATCTTTATAAAAATATATCTCTCACACTTTATTCTCGAAAGGATTGATGTTTCTGTGGCCAGAGGTTTACTTGGTCAAAAACGTGGTGCGATAGACAACAACTATGGAAGGCAGTAATTACTGGGAATACGGTTACAAGACTCAGCATTCCTATCCGAGGTCGCGGTAAATCACCTGAAGAAGGCCAGAGGTGAAATTTGGCCGAAACGTAGTGAAAGAAGAAACAACACAAAAACTACCAAGATGAGGACAAAAAGTCCGCAATAAATAAAAATTAATTCTCAGAATAAATTGATGTTTTAAAAAACATTGCTAGTTTAATAAATAAAAAATGATATTTTCTTTGTCTATTTTTGTTTTTCATTTTTTTTTTTACTGACTACAAATCATGTACGTATTTATTGACCTCATATTGTCAGCTTGTAACTGGCTGACAAGATATCCTAAGAAAAATTTGTCCTATAAAAAACTACATATATGTTTATGTGTGTGAGTTCGTTCTGGTCCCATCAGCATTTAAAAAAATCCTTTAGGACCGTTTTTTCCTTTGTGTGTCGTCAGCGATTCTTTTAGAGTTTCGAATAAAAGGATAAAGAAAAACGAAACATTAGTCCACAAAATTTAGCCGAATTAAGAATGAAAGCAGTTATGGTTCGATGCCGATAAGAATTTTATTTGTCAATATCTTCTCAACCCAACTGTTGTTGGCATTGGTACACAACACTGTAAATTTTCGTGCTAAGGAATATGAAGTTGGGCTTTGATGCATCCTGCTTCTCTGATAAGAATTCCTAAAATTAAAAAAAATTAAAACCTAAGAACATCAAAATACGTACCTTTAAAAATGAAAACCTCAAAGAAATTACAACTATTAATCTACCAAAGGCCTAACTGGAAGACATATAATGTAAGTTTTGTTACACGGTGAAACAAGCTCGCGAGGTATCAAATGAGAATTTGACTTTTAACTCAAACTTCTTCATTTCAAATGCCTGCAGATTGTCAGTCGGACAACTACAAGATCGAAATTATTGTAATAAAAACGAAAAAATTAAACGTAAAAAGACTAAAAACTCGTGTAAGAATATGTAAAGAGCCACTTTAAGGGTTTCACCGAAAGAAAAGAAATCTGTATAAACTATCTTATAAGGCATGTATTTTTTAAACTCAGAACCCTGAAGAAATTTTGACCATTTTAGTGTAACAGATCCAAATGTTTAAAAAGAATTTGCAGATCCCATGACTCAGTATTTGGTCATTTCACAACCATCTACATCTAAATTGTTGATTCACTAAATAGGAGAAAATTTCCAGTTTCCTCAAAACTTACCAAAACTACAGCTATAAGAGACTTTTCATCTTTTCGAGACTACACTCGCAAAACACTTATGGTGCATCATATGAGTATAGTCTTCACCAAATTGAAGTAAGTTTCTTGAGAAGATAATTGATAAGAATGTACAGCGTCTATTAAATTTGAATACTTGATAAAAGCAATTGCTTCATGCTTGTAGTTTTTTATAATGTTACAAGAAGTGTCCGATATGGGCAGAACGGATCATATTGCGAGAAGTGTCTTATGAATATCGTCCTTAGCAAATTGAAGAAGGATCTTATGAATGTATTCATGAAACAAAAGAAGTGTCGGATAAGTGTACACCGAATCCGTTTGAAGAAGGATCTTATGCGTTGTATTCTGGCCAAATTATACCAAATAAGAATGTCTTTCACACGATTCAGTTTATCACATATCAGATAATATCATTTTCAGTCGAATTTTCTGGAAGAAAAATTCTTTATGAGAAAAAAAAACATTGCATAATGCATGATAATGGCAGAACGAAAAATGGTAGAGATTATAAGTTTTTCATTAAACATGAGACATGATAATAATCTGACTTGAAAATATAAAGAGACTCCAGAAATTATCTAGAGACTGACAAATAAGACTTTACCTTAAAGAAATCATAAGATCTGGAAACGAGACAAACAAGACCAAAAGTAGGGCTGGTAGACCAAAAGCAACAGTAGGAGCAGAAGACAATTTCATCAGAGTCACCAGCTTGCGTAACAGAAGGCTGACTGATCCAAACATCACAAATGTGAAAAAATGTGTTAACATCCACTGTGAGGAGAAAACTCTGTAAAGCTGGCTTTTATGACAGAACTGCTGTCAAGAAACCACTGTTGAGGAAGCAAAATATTATCACAAGGCTCCTGTGGACCAAGGTGCACAAAGACTGAACAGTAGAGCAGTTGAATAAAGTCCCTTGGGCTGACGAATCAAAGTTCGAAATCTTTCAATCAAATAGGAGGGTCTATGTGCGGTGAGAGAGTTTATAGAAGAGCTGAAATCCCCTATATCATACTAACCGTAAGGCGTGAAAGATGTTCTGTTATGGTGAGTGTGGGGGGGGGGACAAATTGAATTGATTGGCTATGACAACATACTGCAGCATCACGCGAGCCCATCTGGAAAACAGCTTATGGGTCAAGGATTTGTACTCATGCAAGATAATAATTCAAAACATACAAGTAAACTCTCAAAGGTACATTAAAAGCAAAGAAGAATAGCACGTCTTTCTTGACCGGTGCTATCAGCTGACTTAGATCCCATTGAAATAGTGTGGAATGAACTTGACCGAAATGTCAGAGTTAAACAACTCACAAGTGAGACTCACCGCTGGGAACACTTGCAGGAAAGCTGGACAGAACTATCTTCAGTCTACCTCAAGTCTTTGATAGAAAGAATGCTGAGAATCTGTGATAGCGCCCAAAGGTGTCAATTTGATGAGTCAAAAGTTTAAGAAGTTTTTTGTGCTTTTTGGCTTAATTTCTGTTTAATGTGGCTCGGGAAAATTTGTATTTAGTACAATTAATAAAACCGTTGTGTTGCTTAACTTGTTTCATTAAAAACAACACTTTTAGGATGAGAAACAAAAATTTTCGAGGGTGACCAAATACTTTTGATTGGTAGTGTATATAGCCCTATATATCAGCCCTTTTCTATAGCTTAATGAGAAAATATGTATGGAATGAATTACTGGTCAATACCTCTGATAGATTTACGAGTCCTGCTAATTATCATTACTATTTTACAACCTTGAGAATTTTTTCCCACCAGCGTCACCAGGAGTTTTGGGGGATTTTTTTTACTTATGTCTGAATAACAGTCAGTCTCCGCTGGTCTCCTAAATTCTCCTGAGTATTCTTACCGATCTTACTAATGTTGTGGCCTAAATGGTTATGTTTCTCCCTGAGATTTCTAATTCCAATAATCACCTTTATAAGCATTTGGGCACTGTTCCAAGTACACTAACTATTAATGGTATCACCTTCATGCTCCACAGTCTTTTGAACTTTCTAGATAGATCCAAATGATTGTCTGTCTTATCGCGTTATTTTATTTTCTGTTTGTGGTTTACTGGAATAGCGAAATTCGTTAGATAAGTTCTTTTATTTTTCTTGTTAATTAATATTAGGTCTGGTCTTCTTGCTGGGATTGGGTGATCCGTTTGTATCACAAAGTCCCGGAGAATTTTATGAGTTTCATTTAGTAGGACGGATTCTGGTTTGTACGTATACCATTTGGTAGTATGATCAAATTCTAATATCTTGCACAATTCCCAGGGAATCATCTTTCCTAACCAATTGTGCCTAGTCTTGTATTTCATCAGTGCCAGTTTGCTGCATTCACTCATTCTATGATTAACCGTTTTATCTCTGTCACCAAATAATCAACATTTCCTATTTTGTTGCGTATTATAATTATCAAATTATTAATTTTTTCATACCAACGTTACCTGATGGTCTTTTATTGGATCTTGTGAGACAACAAATCTCTTCGAGTCTCCAGACTCTTCTCAGTATTCTAGCCGATTTTAATAAGGCTGTAGTTTAGATGGTCTCCACAAATTCTCTTATATTCAAGTCTTCCAGTCCCTTTACCAATCCTTTGGGAATTGCTCTGAGCGTACCAATTACAATTGTTATCGCCGTCACCTTCATGTTCCATAGTTTTTTTTAGCTTTCTTGCAAAATCTATACACTTATCTCTCTTTTCGCTTTCATTTAATTTTACTCTGCAGTCATCCAGGACAGAAAAATCAGTAGTCGGCAAGTTCTCTTTCTTTTTGTTGTTGTTGTTGTTGTTGACTATCATTAGGTCTGGTTATCTGACCTAGATGCGGTGATCTGTTTGTATCTCAAAATCCGAGAAAACTTTGTGCGCCTCATTCTCCAGGACAGATTCTGGGTTGTGCATATACCATGTATTCAATTTCTTGCACAATACTTTTTTGTACTAATTTGCTACATTCGATTATTATTATTATTATTATTCTGGTGAGTTTTCCCGATAAGTTCAGACTAGTTGTTTTTCATTGGAGTCTGAGTGAAAATAAGTCTCCTTAGATCTTCTCGACTCTTCTAATATCTGAGCTGATTTTAGTTGTGCTGTGGTCGGGACGGTATTTATTTTTCCTCTGATCTTCATTTCAACTATTCTATTTTCCAGGTTCTTCGAGACTATTCCAAGAACTCATAGTACAATTGGTATCACTGTCATATTTCGCAAATTAAGATCTCTAGCAAGATCCAGATATTTTTCAAGTTTTTGCATTTTTTATCATCAATTTGTGGTCTGCTGAAATGGCAACATCCAGTTGATGACAAGTTCTTGTTAATTAAAATTAATTCTGTTCTTCTTGCCTGGATTTGAAATCCATTTGTACATAAGAAAATTTTATGCATTCTCTTTACAAATTTTCAAATTTCAGTCACTTACACAATTCCCTTTTTCCACCCAGCTTTCTCTAGTATTTCTTTTGTTCCCGTTAGATGCATTCGTGATTATTTTATTAACTGTTTCATCTCTATCGCCATGTAGCCAGCATCTGATTAAGTAATAAGTTTTTATGACATTACTTTGTGCAACTATTAAAACAGATTCAGTTTCTCTCTTCTAGTTTTCTCTTCGTAGAAATATCCAGTTCATTTCGAGCGCAATTTTCTTAGTTTGTCGCTTGAAGGATCCGTACAGTTGTTTTTTTCCTCCGTTTTACTTTTAAAATCTTCTTTATTGTTTTCCTGTTTGTCCTTAAGTTATTTCTTCTGGTCGCTGTTTCAATTTCTTTTAGCTTTTTTGTATATTTTTTGAGTGCCTGAATTGTTACGTCTAAGCAATCCTCAATGCTGGTAAGTGCTTTTCCTCTTCTTTTTCTAGTTACATATCTATATAATTACTCAGCAGTACGGCCTTGTACCTTGTAATCAATTCCCTGACTCTGTGCATATATGATTCATATTTTTGTGTTTCTCTCTTGTCCTGCTTAAGAAGGGTCCAACTATATTTCAAAAGAAGCATCCAAGGTATTTATTCTTTTGATTAGATTTCTACAACAGAGTTTGGCTTCGAGAAGTTTTCTTCTGGGGTATTCTTTTCATACGCTTTCTTGATGGTATCTGCTTCTAATATTCCTTGATTTTTGTTGTTTTATTTTCTCCAAGGATTCCGATGTTTTCCTAATTGGGCAATTCTGTTCTTTCTGTTGTTTCTCTTTCTCTTTTTTTCATAATAAGTATGATAAATGATTGAATATCAAATTCTATTCTTATAGCTTGGCTCTAGATTTTAATTGATTGTAGAAGGCTTTCACGTTCTTTTACATTTTTGGCAATTATCTTAATATCCTCCAAATACATTTCTTGTGACTTTAGAAAGTTGTGTTTTCCTTTGTATTTTCTTTGTATATACAGGGGCCCGACAATATTTTTCGGACACTTTAGTATTCGACTTTCCGAGTACCATAGAGTGGCGAAATTCCATCAATAGAACATCATAAACATATAAAGACAATACCTGTAATAAAAATGGAAGAAAATCGATTAGGTAAGGAAAAATATTTAATTTTCATCATTTTTTACAAAACACACGCGACATTATTTTTCGGACATCGTTGAAAAACTATTAATAGTCTGTAATATCACCTTTCTTCTCAATAACTTTTATCGATCTCTCTTCATAATGATCAAACATATGCACAATAACATCTCTAGGGTTTCTATTAGTTGTTTTTTTGGCTCCTAGTATTCGTTCCCATAGTTGAGCCTCTTTCGTTATTTCAGGTCCATCATAGACAAGTTGCGCACGTATTTCCCAAACATTTTCAATTAAATTTAGATCTGGGCTTCTTGCAGGCCATTCCAAAGTAGTCATATTCACTTTAGCCATCCATTATTTCATGAGTTTTGACACATGGATGCTGCAATTGTCTTGCTTAGAACGAAATCATTCCCCATCTCTCTTCTTATCCTTGGTAGGACTTTCTCGTCCAGCAACTGTTTGTAGTTTTCGCTGTTCTGTCGTCCTTTCAGCCACTCCAACCATATATTTCCATTAGCAAAGATCATACCCCAAACCATAACTCCTCCTCCTCCCATCTGTCGTTTGTTCAGTACAACAGGCTCACCCTCTTCGACCAAGTACACCATCTATCGGGCCCATCAAACTTGAAACGCTTCTCATCAGTAAATATAACCTTCTTAAAGTCAACATGCTTTGTTAACCACCTTTTAGCACACTCCAGTCTTGCTCCTTTGTGTTTCTTTGTTAGGGTAATTTTTTTCTAAGCCTTTGCATACTTCAAACCAATCCTATGCAGCGTTCTTTGTGCTGTTCGGACGTTTACATCCAATTCACGTTTCTCCTTCACTTTTCTTGCTGTAACTTTTTCTCCAGGTGTCAAAAGCCGTGTCACAGTCCTCTTCATTCTCCTTTCAGTCCTCTTGCCAATTGATCTTTTCCGCCCTCTCTTCTTTTTCCGCTCGGAGTTTGTCTTCAGCATGTATTCGACCGTTGATTTCGACAGCTCCAAATCCATGGCGATACTTCTGATGCTGAGGCCATTTTCCCGCTTCTTCCGTGCCAAACAAACGACTTATTTTGAATGCATTTTACCTTATTAAACTTATTGTTTTGCCAAGAAATGTCCGGACTATTTATGCTATTAAATTGTCCTATGTTAACATAGTAGTAGGGGTGCCAGTGCCCCAGAACAGTGTACAAGCAGACAATTTGCAACATATACATGAACATAGCTCTTAATAAAATAGGATTTTTTGCCATGTCCGAAAAATAGTGTCGCGCAAGTTTTCGCAAAAATCACAAAAAAAAAACTAAAATTATCAAAAAAAAAACTAAAATTATAAAAAAAATGATTACACTTGTAGTGGATTTTCACTCCTTAACAACGTACTTACAATCTCAAAAGTTTTTGGTACTAGTGACCACCTTGAAGTACTTTTTTCAAAGTTTCCGAAAAATATTGTCGGGCCCCTGTAATTCAGTTGCATGAATTCTATAACAAATAGTAACGGTGATAATGAGACTCCATAGAAGACACTTCTTTGGATATTTTCCTCCGCTAAGGTTTCTTCAACAGCTGATAATTCTGCTCTCTTGTTTTCCATTACTTTTGTGATGAAGTTTACGACTTGCTCTGATATCTTGAACATTTTCAGACATGTTTGTGGGGTCAACTTATATGTCTTTTTGTTATAAAATAAATCAGTGAGATCTATTTTTGACATTCAGAGAAGCATTTAGATAAAAACCTGAGTGGAAGGATACAAGAGTCAACAAATTTGATAAACAACCGTTGAAAACGAGGTCATTCTGAGACTATGGCTCTAATTAGATGGTTTCTGTCAGTTGACTAAAACGGTTCTAGAATTTGAATAAATTAGTCAATGAGAAAAACCCAACCTGAACGGTTGAACGCTCTATCATGTTTTCTAACTCACTGTTTAGGCAATGAAGGGAAAGCTCCTCCATAAATAAAAAGTAAAATGCGGACATGAAATGGTAGTGGTGTTGTCATTTTTCATCAGCAAATAAAAACAAGGATGGCAACCCGAAATAGCGAAGTGACTAGACGACCGGCCGAAGAAGAGACGAAGTGAAAGAAGAATGATCTGATGTGAGATGAGGAAACGGGAGCTGACCGATTATAATGTTATATCCATATAAACATAACGTAGATCACCCATGCAAGACCCACATGGAACGTACAAAATTGATTGTGATGTAAGGCTCATATATACATGCAACATTTTTAGGCTGTCCACGTGATGACAAAATTTTCTTCCTCGTCTTTATTTACTTTCTAATGAATTGGTCTGTATATAAGTGGCCATGTGTGCCTCTAGTTCTTTTGCAACCTCCTCTCTATTCTTTTAGAAACAGCCTGCGGCTTTCGAGCAAGTAATAGATTTCTTTTATTTCTACAAATAGGATCTTTCACTTCATTGACTTACACGTTATTGGTCTTGCTTACGTTTTTTTAGGATGTCTATCTGGCTCTGGATGATTTTCCCTCATGTCATATATTTGGGAATTCTTATCTTTCGTAAACATTTACGTAGTTGTTGAGCTAATCTATCGGGGATAAATGTAAATCTTTTGAAACAAAATCCTTGTATTCCGTCATATCCTGGTGTTTTCCAATCTGCTTTATTGAATTTTACTTTTAGTTAACCCAGATATATTCCACCTTCTTAAAATTTATGAAGGTGCCCGTGGTGTAGTCGTTATCGTCGTAGGAAATGGACACGGCGACACGAGTTCAAATCCTGGACGAGACTGATTGCATTTCACATAGCACTAATACCCTTGGGGAAGGTATGAATCCAATTATTCTCCCTCCAGCTATGCGTAAATAGTAGGACAGACTAGGTTCTTCAGCCTTGATGAGGCAACTAGTCTAGGAGAAGGAAAACTCTGAATTCAAACCTGTTAAACTCCGCTTAAAAATTGACCTTGTGTCATATCCTGCCCGTGCGGAGGGGTTGGTAAATAGTACCTTCTTAAAATTTATTGGAATTCATTTGTCCTGTAATTTAAAATTAAGCCTTTCAGTTATATTTTGTTTCTGTTGCCACGGTTTGCTCCACAAATGTTTTATTTCATTTGCATCTGTTTGGGCAAATTTATCTTTATGTTTTGTCCATTGACTTTTTGGCAGAATTTTCTTTCGTTATTTTGGAATGTCCTGTTTTGCTTTTATTTTTGGATCCTGTTAAGGTATCTTCTGTGTCTCCTTTCCTTAACCAACAATTGTTGGCTTCTTTTTCCCAACTATTTGCCTTTTCTGCTGCTGTTGTCTTTTCTAGGCGGTTTTGTTCCATTATGTCCTGGTGTGTATTTACTTTTTTCGGGGGTGGGTGGAGTAATTTTGCATGTCCTCGTAATTTCTTTATTTCCCATCTAGCTTTAGTTTCACTTTTTCTACTTGCTTCCTTTGTGGGGTACCTAGTTTGTCACGATACTTCATACACATGCGTTTTCACATCAGTCGTAATTTTCACTGGAGGTTGAGAGACAATAAGTCTTGACGAATTTCTAGCACTTTTCTTGATATTTTTTAAGATCCATCCAACAGTGATTTAGATATTCCATATTCTTCTTAAAATTTCTCATTTCTTTATCATTTTGCTCAGAGTTCCAAAATCTTGACAATACGTGGTGAGTTATATTGAACGTTTGACATTCCCATTTACAAGAACAGAGCGTATAATTGAAAAATACAAGGCTCAAGTTTACGAAAACAAAATAAGCGAGCTAAAGTCTGAAGTTATTTGAAGGCTGGGATGAAATATTTTCAGCATAAACATTGGCCAGTCTCTTCATTTTATTGTTACTTTTTGAGACAGAAACCCGTCAATATTAATAAAAAAGGTACATTCTGATGAAATTTGGCCAATTACCTGCTATCTCACAAATCATCCAAGTTGATCAAGATATGCTGGGTACTACCCGAGAAAGTAAGAACGAACTCATAAGCGGCGTTCTCCAATTGATTCCTACACATGGACACTCCAGTTTTGGCAAACTAGCAAAAGCTTACGTCCATCTGCTCTGTATAGACATTGTATGCCGTCTAACAATGGATGATAAGGACAATCGTGAGAGAGAGAGAGAGAGAGAGAGAGAGAGAGAGTCAAGGGAATTTGTCGTAAATTAAATCCTTATCCAACCTTGAACCATTTCTATTCCGTTCGATACCATATTTTTAAAGCACACCCAATTATGTGTCTCCCTTCTCGCTAGGAGGAACCATAAGCGAGCATGCTATAGTTGAGTGTGAATGCATGTGTACATTTGTTTGGTATTAAAAGTGTCGTGTGCAAGAGGTAAAAATAAAGGGACTGAAAAACCATTAGAAAAGGTTTTAATACCAAACAAAAAGTCATAATGAACAGATAATGAACCCCTGAAGGCTTCTGTGTCGAACCTACTGCTTCTAAGGCGGAAAAGTCTTTTTAAACACCGGAGACATACGTTTGCTTATTATTTACACACCGTTTACGGCAACGTTAATGTAGAAAACAATCAGAATAACAACTTTGCTTTCAAAAATGACATATCAGCGAAAGTTTTGAAATAATTACCCACACCGACAATTATAACTCTGCCTTGGAAACCCACGAGTCGTGTACATGAAACCTACAAACACCGTATACCATAGATACCAGCTCGTTACAATTAAACAGCAACTAGCCCAAACAATAAACGTATTCCTACATCAGTTGAAAACCCAAGCCAAAACATGCAACCTTCCAAACTGTAACTGCAGGAGAAAAAAAGCAATGTACGCGAGACGCATTCATTAATGGCATCACTTCTACATCAATAGGACGACGTTTATTGGAAAAAAAACTTTCCTATCACTTCAGAAAGCGTATGAAATAGACAATTCATAGGAACAAGCAGAGAAACAACTGCATACTATAAAAATGGTAGAATAATTACCGCCCCCATAATTTCCTCGGAGGAAAATACCAACCTGGCTACTATAAAAAAACACTTAGCCGAAAGAATGTTACGTCTTTCACAGAAACTTACGCCATCCGCGTCATTTACGTCCGGTCCGAAATGCCGACAGTAAAAATGCCCCCAAAATGGACATTGCGCCAAAGTATGTAAATCTTCAATATCTGCTGTTTTATAAGACACTGACCTCGACTGTCCGAATCTCGCTTGACTAGAAACCAAAAACATCAATTTAACCGAGTCTAAAATAAATGGAACCATAGTTAATGCTGTGGTAGACTCAAGCAGAGTAGGAACCTTTATAAACAAAAATACCGCAAGAAAATGGAATCATTTCGTAATACCTAAACAAAAACAATCGGCCTGGTTGACCCTATTCATCACGCAAAAATTGTTGGTGAAGCAATAGTCGGTATTTCTCTAAGCAATAAGACATATCCTGGCATAACAGTTGAAGTAATTAAGGACCTATTCATCGACATCCTCATAGAAAAAGTTATCCTAAAAAGCACAATAAAGTGATCATAAAATTTAATGGACCAGGAGATGAACTCGTTATTGGATCTGTCACAAATAATAACCACTTCTCATCCATAGATGTACTGCATACTCCACTCTTCTTTCGCCTCTCTATTGATATGACTCTTATCGTTACCAAGTCACATCGTCATACTATTAGTGACTATATATTTACAAGGGAAGAAACAGCAAGAGTTTTGATGGAAAGTATAAAAGAGCCCTCCGTATATCCGTGGCGAGCTCAAGTTCTCGTAACATCAAACGAAAACCCCCAAAAAAGAATGGTTATCGATTACAGCGACACTATAAACAGATTCACTGAACTAGATGCTTACTCTATGCCCAATATTTCTAAAATGGTTGGGGATATAGCTCAGTATAGTATCCTCACAATACTTGATCTCAGATTTGCTTATCATCAGATTCCCATCAGTGACAACAATCGTAAATACACTGACTTTGAAGTAAATGGTAAACTATAACAATTTACTTTTATCTTCCTTTTGGTGTTACGAATCGAATAAGTGTATTCCAGAGGAGGCTTCAAATATGGCAATAACCTCTTTTTCAACGACATCACTTACCAAGAAAAATTGTCGAATACTTTCGTCTTCGTAGATAACGAGACTATATGTGGGAAAGCACGAGAAGAACACTCCAAAAATACTACGACATAGCTAAAAAATGCAAAATCACACTAAACAACAATAATTACTTGGGTACACTATTCAAAACAATCAAATATCACCCGATGGTTTGGTTTGGTTTCTTTGTTTAATGGCATATCAACTCTTTTTAGGTTATTTAATGCCAAAGCCATTCTCCTAGAAGAACAGTACTATTTAACCCATAGCTGGGAGGATAAGGGGGTTCATACCTTTCCCAAGGGTATTTGCCCGAAAGTGAACGTAATAGGACGACTGGAGTACGAACTCGCGTACTACAATTCCGCAGACCATCGCTTTAACCATTACACCACGAGGACACCCCCCAAATATCGCCTGACTACAATCGACTTAAACCACTTCTTCAAATGTCACTACCGTCAAATTTAAAATCGCAAAGGCGAATAATTGGTATGTTTTCCTATTATAGCAAATTTATTCAAAATGTTTTGGACAAAATACTACCATTGACCCACAATGAAGAATTTCCTTTACCACCATCAGTATTACATTTCTTTCAAACACTGAAAAACAATTTAAAAGATTCTGCTCCAGTAGCCGTTGACCCTAATAAAGAAGTTGAAGGAGAAACAAATGCTAGCCATTACTGCATCACAGCAACTTTAAATCAAGAAGGTCGACAAGTTGCATTTTTCTCACGTACACTGAACCCTAATTAGATAAAAAAAAATCATGCTGTTGAAAAGAAAGCTACTGCCATAGTCGAAGCGTCACTTCCTACTTGGCGTCACTTCAGAGTCATAACGGATCAAAACAGTATTAGCTTCATGTTTGACAACACAAGGAAATCCAAAATAAAAAAATGATAAAATATGTCGTTGGCGCATCGAACTCACCTAACTTAAGTTTAGCATTGTTTATTGTCCGGTAACTGCAAATACTGTTGCCGGTGCTTTCTCTCGCTTACACGTTGCAAGATATTCATAATCTACACCTCCAATTATGTCACCCTGGAGTTACATGTCTTTTCCATTTTACTATTGCTAGAAAATCTCCCATTCTCCTTAGACCAAATAAGAAGTGGAACAAGTTCATATACATCCTGGCAGTATTTGGAAATAAAATTCATAACCAGTGGTGAAGAAACACCGCCATTCCAAAGACTGAATACAGACTTTACCATTATAAATGCACGGTAACAAGTATTTACTAACTATAATCGATGGTTTCTCCAGTTTCCCATTTGCCTTTCTCTGCAAAGATATGACCGGCAAAACCGTAACTCATTGCCAAAACTATTTATTTTCAATGTATGGTATGCCCGATATGATACACACCGATCGGGCTACCGACATCCTCACAGAAGAAACTAGAAATAGCTTGCCTAAAAAGGGCATTGCAATAACAAAAACATACTATCAGGAAAGTAATGGACAAGTAGAGAAGCTAAATGGTACCCAATGGAGGGCTATTCAGGTAACTTTACCTTCCCGTAAGATGCGAGTTTCCCACAGGGAAAATGTTCAACTTGATGCACTCCACTCGACCAGATCGTTACTATGCACATCAACAATTCAAATATCGCTGGAAATCTACCTCCGGGTCCTCTATTCCATATTCGGCGAAACCAGGGCCTGTATGTATCAGAAACCACGCCAAATCAAGTAAGAATGATCCTCCTGTTATCCCAGCTGCACTTGTAGACATCAATCCTCACAATGCCTATGTGCGTCTACGTTAGATGTCGAAACAATGTATGAGATAAAGCCATCAAACCTACTTGTGGGAAGACACTTGTACTAACCCTACAAACCCCGAAGACGC
>OY757928.1:327202-429702 GCA_963585895.1 Sepioteuthis lessoniana
AAACTAAACACTTTTTTTTAATTCCCGCCTGTTTTTGCCGTTATCGTTTCACCTCTTTGACCCCAACGACAAACTAACACGTGATAATACTTGTCGTCAGTGATAAAATCCAGACACTAAAAGTAGCCGCATCGATAGTCCTTTCTCCTGTCACCATTTCGGACTCTTTTTTTTTTTCTGTGTCGGTTTATTTGTACATGTTGAACTTTTTTGTCTTCCAATAAATCTTCACGGATAAAAGTGATAAGAAAACAAAAAACAAAAACAAAAAAACGTGCATTTCTTTTCTACTTCTCATGTTTTTATGCAAAACAGAAAGGTACATCATTTTTATTCAAGATAAAACCTTTTCGATGATTTTATTCTCCAGCTTTGGAGTTTAGTCTGGTACAAGGGCAATAATGGATAAATAAGGAACAGAAAGATTTCATAACGTTTATCTTCCAGGCTGGAAAAGTCCTGCTTGCTCTGAAAATCCACATTCAAAATTTTTGTTCTTACCTGGTTTGAACACCTTCCTTTTTTATTTATCCAGCCTCAGTCGATTTTCAACCAGAGTAAAGCTGATTTGTATTTAAATATTCCCTCTCCCTGACTAGTTACCTAGCAAAGATTAAAGAACCCAGTCTGCCCTACTTACTACCCATAGAAGAGGGAAGATTAGTTGGATTCATGTCTTTCCTAACGGTATTAGAACTATGATAAAATGCAAACAGCCTCGTCCGAGATTTGAACTCGGGTCACCCAGTTCATTTCTAATAACAATTACTATTACACTAAGAACATCTCTTGTACCAATGAAAATCATTCAGTTCTTTCGACCACTAGACTGATTCTATATTTTTAATCTGTTACAAGATCAACAAGGGTTTATAAAGATTTTACTGCGATGGTCTTTCTGTTTGAGAAGATCGGCCTGCTAAAGAAATAATTATTCATCATCTTTGTTTTGAGCAGGACTGACATTATTCATTGGTGAAAACAAAGTAATCAATAGTTGTTGTCTCTTGATAAAAATTAGTATGTTTGATCTAATTAGATTATTACAGTCTCAAATACCTTGCTGTTGTAAATAGGTTAGCAAGATGCTCTGGTAGATCATTTGTACTTGGTTGTGATTTCGATACTCACTAGGTGCTTCATAGAGAGGTCAATTGCTAAAGTTGGCTATTTTCTCTAGCTTGCTGCTCCTATCAAGATTGACAAAGGATTTATGAACTTTTTATAACTTTTACTGCTCGAGTGGCAGTTGTGGGAAATTGGCTTTGCTTAAGTGATCACTCACTTTGTCAACCTACTGTTAAGGGATTTCTAACTGTTTTGATACTGAAAGCCGCAATATAAGCTGTTTGTTGAGTTGTTTTAACTAAAATAAGTTGAAGATTAAGAAAGAAAGAAAGAAAGAAAGAAAGAAAGACAGAAAGAAAGAAAGAATTTTCTAAAATGATGATAAGGAAGAAAGAAAAAAGAAAAATCAAACTGCTAGAAGGAAAAAGAATGAGTGACTTTTGCGAAGATCTAAGAAAGATATGAAAAGAAAAGAAGGAAATATTAAGGTCTACAAAAAGGAAGAACGAGAAATGTCAGAAGAAGTTCAAGTCAAGTTGAAAGCACTGTTTCATTTGATCACTCAGGTTAAGCAACGTCGATCGTGGACAATATTAAGTTAAGATGACTTTTTGCACATTAGGAAATTTCAGTCAGTCATTGTGCGACAAAGTTTAAAGTTAATATTGTGACACCATTTTATGAAAACATAGACCGTTTGACCTGCCTTCATTAAATCTTGAATTTTATAAGATTCAATGAAGTTAAATGAAACACAGAAAATATTAGAGCAACCTCAAGTTGATCAGATGTGAAAGTGAATTATCGAAATAAATTCTTATATTCAAATCGATTGAGCATTTTCCAGTTTTATATATTTTCCTCAGCATAAATGAAACCAAGAAACTTTTGAAAAAATTTTCGTTACGTACATTTTCAAAACAAAACTATGAATGTGTGTTTACGTGTATGTGCAACTCCGTGTATGTATGTGTGCGCGCACGCGCTCGCGCGTGTGTGTGTGTGTAATCTATCAAATAAAACGTTATAAGATAAAACTTCACTTCTCAGAAATGGCCTCAGGTAATACAACTCATCATCTGTAAACTCCAGTCGCTAGAACAACCCCGGAAGGGCGTTGTTCCAGAACACACCCGAAACCCTATGGGCTTTTTATGTGGGAAATGAGATATTCAGGGTGGAATCCAACTAAAGTTTACTAGTAAGCAAAAAATGTGTCTTGAATATACACACACACACACACACACACACACACACACACACACACACATATATATATATATATTCCAGACACATTCTTATTGTAATGTTTTCTTTTTTATTAATATATATATATATATATATATATATATATATATATATATATATATTACGGAAAAAGAAACCATTACAATAAATAAAAATATATCCTCCTTTTTTAACGGGAAGTTATATTTTCTGTCTAGTAATATATGTTTTCATTTCTTCTTTTGCAGGTTTGTATATATATATTGCGCCTGTGAATATGTGTGTAAGAGAGAGACAGAGCTTATAAATTTATATATATGCGTGTTTATAGGCCCATAATGCATATAAATTTCTGCATATATATATTCTAGATTCCGTTGGGTTTCGCCGATGTAATGTTTGTTGCAATCTTTACATGGGATGGAGTAAATGCCTGCGTGTTCATATATATATATTTATATATATATATATATATATATATATATATATATATATATATATATATATATATATATATATATATATATTTGGTCAAGTTGAACCGGAGTTGGGAGTAATTCCATCAGGACAAGAAGGTATTCAAGCATGAATATTTAAAATTTTCCTGGTAAAGAGCTCAATGTACCAATAATACAGAGCAATAAATTCTTTAAGAAAAACAACGAAATCGGTCACATAGGATTATAAATTTATTTCAATCCTGTTACGCATTTTTGAAATTTCCAAAAACACGAAAAAAGTAACAGGACTTCTTCAGATCATTTTGGATAAAAAAATTGAATAGACACATGGTAGTGGGAGGGGATAGTATGAGGGAGTCGAAGACGTGGGAGGGAGTCGAAGAGGGGTGAGGAGTTACCTCTTCATTAAGCCCACTTCCGTTTTAAATTTAACTTTCGGTTAGCAGTGTAGTAAATATTGTTTTTTAAAAAGGTTTTTTTTAAATTTATATTTAGAACTAAATTACAGGTTTTTTATTGACTAAGATTTAAAACTTTAAATAAAAAATTCAAGTAAAGGTACAGTATTAGATATATTAATTTTAAAGCAAATATTTACTTTCTTTACTATATTTTAACATTTCAAAATTATTTAGAAAGCATTAATTCGTTCCACTTTTTATGCGTAGTACGTATGTATTATATTCTTTTTTACAGTTTTCTATCTAACAATTTATTTTATTTATTCTCAAAATTAGCTCTATGTTGTTATAGAAAAATTTTGTTAATTATTTATAGTTTAAATTTAGCCCTATGTCTACATCTAGCCATTAGTTCATTTCTCTTATTTAATAATTTTTTTGGCTCAGGAAAGAGCAAAATGTGGATTTTTTCTTCAAGACACAGGTTGCACCTACTATCGAAAGATTTTGGGGTACTAGATCTTCTCAATATGGACCATTGTATTTCCGGGGTTAACCCTTTAACTTTTAATCCCCAATAATGTTTGGATAGAGCAGTTTGATTTTTTTGATGCTCATGGGAGAAGGAGAATTTATGATTTCCATACCTAATTTTAAAATTAGTAGATGAAATTCCAATACAATATTTCTTATCGTTTATGTTCTCTTTTGAATAAATAATAGCTTGATATACTACGTTATCTGAATTACACAAACCATTCATTGGACAATCACTTGTAATGTACGTAGGGTACTGATTGGTCTTTATATCAGAACCCTACGTACATTAATGTTAATTCTAATCACCCTAAAAACATAATTAGGCAAATCCCAAAAGCGGTAAATTTAAGAATAGGTAAGCTATCTGCAAATGAAAAGATTTTCAAAGAGAGTAGTAAAAGACATATAAATGCCCTTAAAAATAGTGGTTTTAATGAGGAATTTAGGTATTTAAATGAAAATATAACAAATGAAATTACTAAAGAAAATAATAATTACGATCAAAAAAATAAAAATAGAAAAAGGAAAATTATATGGTTTAACCCCCCTTTTTGTAAACTAGCCAATATAGATGTAGGTAAATATTTTTTGAGACTGATAGATAAACATTTTAAACAAGATAATATATTACATAAAATATTTAATAGGAAAACCTTGAAAATAAGTTATTCTTGCACAAAAAATATTTCTCAAATAATAAATAGTCATAATAATGAATGAATTAATAAATTTCATAACCGAGTAAATAATAATAATATTAATAGTAAAAAAATAGAATGTAAGTGTAAATCTCGAAGTGAACTATTATTTATCCAAAAGAGAACATAAACGATAAGAAATATTATATTGGAATTTCATCTACTAATTTTAAAATTAGGTATGGAAATCATAAATTCTCCTTCTCCCATGAGCATCAAAAAAATCAAACTGCTCTATCCAAACATTATTGGGGATTAAAAGTTAAAGGGTTAACCCCGGAAATACAATGGTCCATATTGAGAAGATCTAGTACCCCAAAATCTTTCGATAGTAGGTACAACCTGTGTCTTGAAGAAAAAATCCACATTTTGCTCTTTCCTGAGCCAAAAAAATTATTAAATAAGAGAAATGAACTAATAGCTAGATGTAGACATAGGGCTAAATTTAAACTATAAATAATTAACAAAATTTTTCTATAACAACATAGAGCAAATTTTGAGAATAAATAAAATAAATTGTTAGATAGAAAACTGTAAAAAAGAATATAATACATACGTACTACGCATAAAAAGTGGAACGAATTAATGCTTTCTAAATAATTTTGAAATGTTAAAATATAGTAAAGAAAGTAAATATTTGCTTTAAAATTAATATATCTAATACTGTACCTTTACTTGAATTTTTTATTTAAAGTTTTAAATCTTAGTCAATAAAAAACCTGTAATTTAGGTCTAAATATAAATTAAAAAAAAACCTTTTTAAAAAACAATATTTACTACACTGCTAACCGAAAGTTAAATTTAAAACGGAAGTGGGCTTAATGAAGAGGTAACTCCTCACCCCTCTTTGACTCCCTCCCACGTCTTCGACTCCCTCATACTATCCCCTCCCACTACCATGTGTCTATTCAATTTTTTTATCCAAAATGATCTGAAGAAGTCCTGTTACTTTTTTCGTGTTTTTGGAAATTTCAAAAATGCGTAACAGGATTGAAATAAATTTATAATCCTATGTGACCGGTTTCGTTGTTTTTCTTAAAGTATATATATATATATATATATATATAGTATTCATAAAGTCTCTTTACAATTTAAGAGATTTATAACAAAAGCAAATAAACCAACAAATACGCGGAAATGAGGATTATATATTGAAGTTTTTTCAGCTAATTTAATTCACTTTTACATCTGCACTCAATTTGGCACTCGATTTTTTCCTGTGTTCACGATAGGATTGCCTCATCAATGGTGCTAATGACATCAGTGATTTAATCAATGATGTCACGTATCTTTGTTGGATTCACGATATCTTTAACATAACCTCGAGGGAAGTGAATTCACGATATCTTTAATATAAGTCGTGGGAAGTGAATGAGATGGTCAGGAAATTGGGCTATCCTTTCTAATACACCAGTCTGGAAACGTTTGATCTAAGAACCCACGAAAATGCAGTCTCCTATATTTTAAGTGTGGTAGTGCACCATCTTGACGTAAAATGATGGATGATTTTCAACCAACCATTGATTGAAGGTCATCTAGTTGTGTTGTCACATATTCAGTGAAACATCAAAGTAAACATTTGCAGTTATTGATGTCACGTTGAAGAAAAATGGGCGAATGATTCGATTGCACATGATCCTACATCACATATTCACCTTTGGACTATCTCAATGAGGTTACTCTGATACATGGGGGTGTTCTGATTTGCCAGATTTTACAGTTCGTGTGTTCAGTTTCCCTAAAATATGAAAGGTTGTCTTATTACGGAAACAAACTCACGTGAAAAATGTTTCATCCTCAGAAATTTGTTCCAGTATGATAACTACAAATTCTTTTCGTCTTGATTCAGCATTTGGCTCGAACGCCTGTGAGAGAAGTTGCACTTTATAAGCATACAATTGCAAGTTTTTGTGTAGAACTTTATGTACTTTTGAACGTAGCAGCTGTACTTGTCGCGCAGCAGCTCGGATGTACTTCAAAAGAGAAAACTGAAAAGTTTGTCACACGATCAATGTTTTCTTCAGATGTTCTACGTGGCCCACACCTCCATTTATCCAACATTGTCGCTGTCTCCAAAGATTTCTTATGCACGAATCGGTAGATGGAACGGTGAATTTCTTCCATATTTAGTTCTGGAGTTTCACTGAGTTTGCATGTCCAATTTTATTTCAAGAAACCATGACATACATTGTGTCTTTTCTTGAGGAGTTGCCATTTTTAGTTGTTCACTTAACAGTAACTCTTTTATCAAGAGGATACCAGAAATACACAAATGCAATGTAATTAAAACTTTGATAATTACAGAAAACAAATCTGATTGCACGCGTGTGTATGCTCGTTTTTGATTTATGAGTGTGTGACACTGTATTCATATATAGATAAACTGCATGATAGATAAAAAGTGTGTTGGAGTGACATCATGAGTTGTGTAAATGGAAGATACATTATGAATGTTTGTTTTGTAATATATGCTAACGTTTAAATTTGATATCTACGCTAAATATTCAAACTAAAAGACCTTCTTGTCTAAATTCATGATTCACCACAAAATACTGGTTGTTTCAAAATGTTTCTTTTTATACACTTTGATCACAAAGAATAAAAAATGCGTTCAACTCGGAATTCGAATTCTTCTTTTTTTTTTAAAGGAAAACAATTAATGATCTTTTGATTGTTTTTACCGCTTTAACGTTAACTAACTGGTAAGTGGATTTTGAACTCATTTAAACTTATCTAGCTAGTTATCTATCAGTAAATCATTCACACACACATGCAGGCACACACACACATATATATTATATTCATAATATATAATGTATGATATTTATTTTTTAAAAAGTCCAATACCCGTGATAGAGCATATATATTTGTTAGGATAGCATAAGAGTCAACGGCGCATGATGACAATCAGTTTTAGTTTATCACCTATGCTATCATCGGATCATTGGTCTGATGTTTTCATAGGCGAGAAACTGACAGTCGCCAAGCGCCATTTATTATGTGTCCACGCTATTCTAATTTAGATCTACATATGCTCTATCACGGATATTGAGCACGTTATAAATATAGCAAACTACACTATTATGAATATATATGTATGTGAGTGTGTGTGTGAATATTTTCGATTAACCGGGTTTATTTTAAGTATCCCAGATTACATTTTGGGAAAGTGATTGTGAGTTATTAGGAAATTGTTTCAATAAATCCTGACACATATTCAATCGGTTGAGGTAGAGTCGGGGTTATATGTAGATTTTTCTTTTTTTGTTGTTTTTTAATTGTCTGAAAGCAAACGGAACAAATTTTGCGGAAATCCGTTTAATTTTTAAATCTTTTAACATTTGGTTGCTTAAACTTCAAGATAAATTAGTCACGTCAGATACTTCATTACTGATCAATATCATTGGTTACGTGGCTTGGTGAAGGTTTGTCGGACCCTTGTGGCTTTCAAGTGATATTTCAATACGTTTAAAAGTGCAATACCACTCGAACAATTTGCTGGAAAAAGTTGTTTTTTTTATACATTTATGATTTAACTAAAACTTCTTTCTTAAAAGTTTCTTAATATATTCCTCAACAATTTTCCACAACAGAAAACAAAACTTCGCGCTGACTCTATATTCTTTTTTATCAGCTATTATGAAAATTGCTAAGTGTATTTGCAAAGATCAGGAGGGGAAAGCCAGTGGAAAAGATCAATCCAGAGGTAAAACACATGGCAGACTGGTTCAGCATAGTGGTGCACGTAGTGACAAAATAGATAAGGAGCTTAGCTTTCAGAGTATATGCCGCATTAAAATTTGAATTAAAGTTATATCCTTCCATTCACAGCAATGGTTTTCTTAATTGTAATAATCCATAATTCTTGAATGGTTATGATGGAGCCGCATCACCATTACGTAATAGTAAACAGGCTAACCTCGTAGGCCAGTAAACTGCAATAAATTTGATCATATCTCTCTCTCTCTCTCTCTCTCTAACCCAGTTGCCGTTATGATTGATTGTATTAATTATTTTATTTTCTGGTTTGATTAGGCTGCGAATTTTTCTGTTAGCTGTTAAGTTAGCTAAAATCTTTAAGCAGAAATGTAAGGCAAATTGTAAAGTTCAAGAGAGTGCGCCAGCGACCAGGATATGGTACCTGTCAATTCTACACAGGAAGACCAAATGTAAACAAAATAGATTCATCTTGTCACAAGTTTGATTGAGTAAATGAAAAACACTGTAAAAATTTGGGGACACGTGTGAGATGACGCATAACTTACTGAGATGACATCACACTAACGATATCCTGAATTTAGATATATAAAAAATTAGCGAATTTTGAAAAAGTTATCGGTTGTCAGAAGTTGTCGTTCTGAGAGTTCAGTTCAGGTTAGGGGGAGTGTCTTTTTGTACTCTGTCCATTGATCCTTACAGATTCTCTCTCTCTCTCTCTCTCTCTTCCCTCTCTCTCTCTCTCTCTCTCTCTCTCTCTCTCTCTCTCTTGCTACTGTATGCAGTATGAACATCGACCAGTAAGTATATCTGGATAAAAAAGCGACAATTCTCTATACAAAAATGATGAAATAGTGAAAATACCTTATCTCGAACATTGAGAAAATACCAGGGAAATATTTAAAATGATACCCAGCACAATCATCGAGGCGATCAAATCTTCTAGTTCTTAATCAATGAATTTATATGCTTGTAAAATAATGAAATTGTAAAAAATAGAAACATTATTCGTAGCATGAAAGAGAAAAAAATCATTTGATAGGTGGAGCCATCGAATGATTGGCAGTTAAGATTAGTGAAGGAAGGACTTATTATTGTGTAGAGGGACTTAATATTAGAGAAGGAGGGACTAAATGTTTAATGAAAAGAAGCAAAGAGGCAGATTTTATTTTGACAGAATGGGCGGTACAAAAAGGATTAAGAAATGCAATAATCAATGGAAATCGGCAAATAGGAGTTTTATGAGCTGTGTTAGCTTTTTCAGCTGAATGACTGTCCTTATTATCTAAAAAAATGAAATTAACAATAAGAAGTGGCGGGAACGAGTTTTGCAGTTGAGCACAGACTAAATATCATACTCTCACTTACCGATATTAGAATTGCTTAAGAAAGAATGAAGTGTGTGAGGGAATTTTACAGGGACAAGAGGTTTCTCAAGTCCTGGCCTATCCACTTATCATTTCCTGAATCCAGCGATAAGGTGACATCCAGGCCAGCTGGCAGAGGGAATGTCAAGGTCAAGCTTCATTGCACGGGATATCATTCTCGTGCTCCTTGTGTATATGTGGGCTTTGTGTCTGTTGACGCAACAATAGAATTCTTTACTCTTTGACAGGCCTAATTTTCTACCAGATGTCAAACGACATCTTCATCAAGTAAGTCTGATGGGGGACCCTATTTAGTCGCCTAACATCCAACAGTTCAGAGTGGTTTACATTGTAGCCACTAATATCATTTGTGTGACATTGGGCTGAATATATAGCTGACATGAGGTGGATTCATTTGAGAACTGTTTTTTCACATTGCTTTTACACACTTTCATTTCTTATGAACTGTGATATTTTAACACGAATTTGACTAAAGTTTTAATGGTAAAATATCCAAAGAAGATCGAACTCAGAATCAGCTAAATATTAACTGGCTGTAAGTTATCAACTACATTTAGCCTAGTCTTGAACAAGATCACAATCGTGGAGCAACAAATGAAAATCGTTGGCAATAGTTTTGCTAATCCTCAATTTTGCCAACTGCCATTACTTTTGACTTCAGATTTGCTAAGGAGGTTCTAAAAATGTTTCAGCTCTAGTGTTGGTCACATAGAAAACGCATGTCCTAACTCATGATGGTATGATTTTCAACTGAAACTCGATTCTAATAGCTCATTCTCTTCAACAATATCACAAAAAATGAATGTATTTTTAAGGGTCCTTGTACTTGTTAGACAGTGCCTCTTTGAACCGGAAACAGTAAATTGAAATGTAAATCATTTGCTAGACACGACTAATCCACTTTCAAAACGCTACCTGGTCAGCACGTGTGTATATTATGGAGAATAACTTCATGCTTAAAACGTTTACAATAACCTGAATATTGTCTCGACATAACATTGGCGTTGTAATAATGTAAATCGAGTGTCTATGGCATCTGTCAGTCATGCGAGACAAAGTATCAACGTCTGGGAAATTTTGCTTCGACTTCAAGACCAATGCCTAGTTAAAGTTGTGTCAAAGGCAGTTAACCGTGAATCAATTCATACCAAACATTTTGTCCATAGAAAGAACAAGTGTCGATGTACACGGGTCACGTATGTCGTCTCAAAAAGTTGCAGAACGAAGTGGAACATAACATCGCACTGCCTGAGGAACTTCAGTTCCAGATTTCCATCTCAAAGGTTTCCTCTAGAAACTTTTTCCACGAAAGTGGGTTTGAGAGCCTAAGCAACGGAGATCTGAATTCAGACATGTTCCGCTAGTCCATTTGTCAACCAGGTTTAGACGAATAAGTTCACCATGCTATTTAACCCAGAACTACAAAAGAATATATAGGCATAGACCTTTGCCAGTATATCAGTAACAAGTAAACACAAACTGTAGACAGCCGAAATTTGAACAGTCCAGTGCTATTAATCATTAGGCTAAGCACAACTTAGTCCATCAAGGAATGAAAGCACAAACAATGACAACTGAGACATATAAGGGAAATAGAAAGAGCTATTTAAAATAAAATGCAATTCATTTCGCAATAGTTATAACATCACCCTTACTACAACTAGCAAAAACATTAGATGATTGATTCATTCATTTTCACTAGTCGCATAAACTGGTTTAGTCGGGGGCGGCTTGCTATGTAGCGTGTCTTAAGAAGGAGGTGGGAATAAAGGAGGAATAATTGGATCCATACTTTTCCTAAGGGCTTTAACGTTGCCTGAAATGTAGTCTTGTTCAGGATTTGAACTTGGGTCGACTTTCTGCGAAAATAATAGTTACGGCACGAACACCTCCTGGGATGATTTATAAGAACTCATAAAAAAGACGATGTTCGAATCTAATTTTTCTTAAGTGGTATCATAATACTTATCTTTATGACAGACCTGCACTCCTCACTTCGAAGTTAATATATCCTCACATGTGAAACTTCCTCAATACTTAACAAAACAGTAAATATTTATGGATCTTAAAACCCTGAACAAAATCCGACTTGCACAGAATTAAATTAATTTCAGCCGTTTCAAAATGGAAGCATCCTCATATATTTGAGAAAAATAACTGTTTATATTGATGCAGATTATTAAAAACACATTCATGATTTGAAAGAGAGAGAATGTATACAACAAAAGAAACGATAATATATATATATATATATAGAGAGAGAGAGAGAGAGAGTGTGTGTGTGTGAAGGAGAAAAAGAAAGAGAGAGAGTTACTATCTGTATTTATCCAGTCAGCCAACTATTCTTGTATTTTACTTTATTTCCGAGCACTTAATTTAACTTTTGTTTTTGTTTTGATCTATTGCACTTTCAAACTTTACTCGCGTGAAATTTTCTCTCTCTCTCTCTCTCTCTCTCTCTCTCTCTCTCTCACACACACACACACATACACTCTCTCTCTCTCACACACACACACACATACACACACTCTCTCTCTCTCTCTCTCTCTCTCTCTCTCTCTCTCTCTCTCTCTCTCTGTGGATACACGCGATCCGTTCTCGTTAATTTTTTTCTTCTTTCAATCTCTTGTTGCTTCCTTTTTCAACAGACTTCACCCCCCGCCCCACCGATCCCATCCATTAACTTGACAAAGTCACCCGCAGCTGAAATGCACTTTCTTGCTTGGCGGCCATATTGACGGCAATTAGCTTATCTTTTTCCTTCAACTACTTTTCCCTTTTTTCCCCGCTATCACTGCCACTAATGGCGTCCATGCAGGTTGATTATATTTTGAGCAGAGACACCAATGAACACTTGATGGTTCATCGCAAGAAATGAAAGAAGGAACAAATGACAGAAACGGAAAGAAAGAAAATCAATTGGAATGAGGTGAAAAGGAAGAAACCAAAGTACAAATTAAATAAAAATGATAAAAGAAAGAAAGAAAGAAAGAAAGAAAGAAAGAAAGAAATTCGGAGAGGAAATGAAAAAGTAAAAGGTGGGAAGAGAAAAAGAAAAGGAGAAAAAAGAAGAAGTATAAACAGAGGAACAAGTTGAGGAAAAAGAGGTGAAAAGTTGGTGACTTTATGGTATGTGAAGTAAAACGAGATAAGGAGGAAAAAAGGGAAGGTCGAGGAAGAAAAGAAGTGGCGATTTGAAGTGGATGAAGAAAAAGAAAGCTGAGGAAAAGAAAAAGAAGAAAAAATAGAAGAGAAAGAGAAGAGGAGTAGTACAAGGAAGAGGTAATAAATGAAAGCAAAAGAACTGAAGAAGAAGAAGAAGAAGAAGAAGAAGAAGAAGAAGAAGAAGAAGAAGAAGAAGAAGAAGAAGAAGAAGAAGCGAATTTCCGGATAATTCTCCACCTGTCACAACGCAAGAAAAGCAACAAATCTCCAGTTATTTTATTCCTGTTTGACGATTGAGAAGTGATCGATCCGTTGATTCTCCGTTCGAAATGGGGCTAATTATGCCTGAGGTCTCGATTTGAAATTGGAATTTTTTCTTTACAAAACAAACAGGAAGAGAAAAGAAAGGAAATGTTTTTGTTAAAAACGACAAACATTTCAGTACACAAGTGATTTTCTATGAGAAATCTTCGACACCAAAGATGAGTCTCAAATCGGTTTGTTTATCACGTAAAGGGCAAACGCACGAATTTAGATTTACAAGGTTGAGTCAAAAGTTTTGCAATATCTTTGCGTGTGCCAGTTTGCTGAAAGTATATCACGTGACCTGAGCAGTTCAAGTAGTGGTAGGTACTAGCTGTGGTTATTGGTATCGTGGTGGTTCGTGTACTGACACGTTTTGCATTGTCTCACTCCATGTGTGATTTGAAAGCCGTTCAGCTGATCGTACAATTGAGTCTAATTCGGAACCTATGCTTTACAAGTTCGAACTGGGCTATAACGCCGCAAAATCAGTTGATACCAGTACAGTAAAAGCAAATGGTTCAAGAAATTTAGATCGGGTTGCAAGAACTTCGACAATGTCAAAGTCAGCTAGGCCTAAAACCGTGGATTCCGAAGGTATGCTCAGAGCCATAATGGCAAATCCAGGGAGTAGCACTTGGAGAGTATCAGGTGAGCTCGACATCTCATAGTCCAGTGTGGTTCGTCACCTTCACGACCTCCACAGAAGCATCCGAAGCAACTGACTTGTGCCTCACGTACTACCAAAATATTGCAAAACTAGTATATCAAGGTGGATCAAAAAGTATGCAACCTGACACAGTCTTTAGCTGAATTGTGAAATGTTTACTGTATTGTGTCCGACCAATAGAGATGAGTTAAGTGCATTGAGCAGGAAAGAGATTATGATGAAACATATCTGTGGGTCAAAGTAGACTTTTTTTCCCATTACGCAACAGTTTTATTATATATATATATATATATATATATATATATATATAATTATATTTTTTTAAGTTTTCGGTATCTACGGAGAGTTTTCAATATCTTTGATAGAGCATATGCAGGCTAAAAAAAAAAATTAAAACTATATATATTTCAACAAATAGTTTCACACTTTCGCGATCACAATGTACTACTAAGTCCTGAAGAATAAGAAGAATTAAGAGAGAGAGAGAGAGAATGAGATTAGGAAAAGGTAGATCTTTTGTAATATTCTAAATCTAAAGTCCCTTTTATATTCCGTACTTTCCATGAACCACTCACCTGGAGTACTTGTATTTATACAGAATATAGTATTGCCAGATGACTTTGAATGGCTGAAGCTGTTAATTGCAATGTGATTTTAATTTCTAGGTAATATATATATATATTTATATGTGTGTGTGTGTGTGTGTGTGTGTGTGTGTGTGTGTGTGTGTGTGTGTGTGTGTGTGTGTTAAAGTCAGGATATATATATATATATATATATATAAAGGCAGAGGGAAAAGAAAGAAAAAGAACATAGAACAAAAATCCACTCAATACCCTTAAAAATATATGATTGCACTAGTGTGTGCATATGTGAATGTACATACATGTGTACATGCGCATGCACACACACACACACACACACACATACTGAATACATAGATATATACACAAAAATGATTTTCATAGATGACTGATCTTCACGGGCTATCAACTCCAATAAGGCATTAACAGACATAAAACCTGGAATTAAATAAACTCTATCAAAATAATATTCTTCTATAAAGAACAGTTGGACCTTAACTTAAAATTCGCTTGAAAAGGGCGTAAAAGTCCGAAATACATGTAGCGAACGAGTAGCTGAGTTGTGGTTGGTTGTACTTGGGACAATCCCCAAAGGATTGGTAAGGGACTGGAAGACTTAGAAATTATAATTCAAGAAGAGACCATCCAGACTGCAGCATTACTAAGGTCGGCCAGAATACTGAGAAGACTTGCTGTCACTCAAACTCCTGTAAAAAAAAACTATCTGCTAAAACTCTCAAAGGAGTGAAATAATAATAACTAAATGACAAATTTCAGATCATTTTGCGAACCCATTCATTTTGAAATATTTACTTTTGGACCAACAGTAATATTTTATATACCTACAACAACAAAAGAATACCGCAAAAGGCAAAACCCATCATGTAGGAAATACTCGCAACACAAAAATAAACGAGAAGCAGAGATTTCTCGAAAAGGAAATTTTTAAAATAAATACAAAAGCAGACACCATCACTGACCTTCTATCATCCCAACAAAATTAGACCAACGAAAACTATTATAATTTCTTAGTTGACTATTTTGAAACACGTTATGTATATCAACAGAATGTGGGGAAAAATTCACGGACTAGAGGAAGCCTACAAATGGAAAAAACAAAAAACTTTAAAAAGTAGAGAAACCTCCTTTAAAGAAGTTAGCATTTTTCAATGGCATTAAAAGCAAAGAAACATCCATAATTTACTTAGATTTCTTGGGAATTGATGAAACTTTTGTCCAAAAAGTTGAAGGAAAGAATCACACCAGAAGATAGAAAAGAATAAAAAAACATTAGAGGAAAAATTAAACCTAAATTTATCTTCATAGATTTTTTGTTTTGTTTTGTGAGCATATATTAAAAAATCTTTACCTTACTTTTCATGCGACTTAATAAGTTTGTTGACACCATTGAGTCTTTTTTTCGTATATAATTTAGTGGTATCATCGCTATAAAGAAGAGCAGTGGGACGATTGAATCTCCAGGATTATGTCTCTTTGGTTTTTATCTCGATTAGGATTTTACTAATAGCTTCTTATTCCACTCCCCAGTTTTCTATAGCTATAGTCATGAAGTTTGAGACAAAAATTTTCTGACATTTTATTATCCATGTTTGCAAGATCATTCAATATGACTTTTTGAGGTCAATTCATGCCATGGCTACATTTTTTTTGCCTTGTTTTTCCTTCTTTAGAATGAGCTGATCTATATAGTAGGTTATCTGTTCCTTTTGTTCCCTTACAACATCCTTTCTGTTATTCAAGAAATAGCTTGCGGCTTTCAAGTAAGTAATAAATTTCACTGTTCTCTAAATAGGACCATTTTAACGTAATTGCCTTGACATGAACCCCTCTAGTGGGGGCATTTTTTCTCAGTTAAATCAATTCACATACAAATTTGATCATTTTCATATATGCGCGTTCAGCACTGTTTTCCCTTCATATTTAACCTAATTAAAAGGGAACATAAATCAGGTAATGGAACAACCAAGATTTTATTAATGAATTAAAGTGTGAGTATTCGTAGCTAATTTAAAACAGATAATGTGCTGTGGGACAAAGAACACTTTAAAAGAATAAAGATATCAATTTGAAGATTTCTTAATATTGAATTAGTCAACAGTCGGATGATTTTTTACCATCTTAATAAAAGTCATGAAATTTTGGAAACGCTTTCTACCTGAATTAAGAAAAATTGTCATCAGTCGGCGTTTAAACACGTATCTTTCTTATTGCTTATAAAAGTCATTTTTTGACTGGACAATCACTGGTGATGTAAGGGATATTTATTTTGATAATCGCAAGCAAAGAGAATTTGGTTTAAGTCTAAAACAACATCTCAGTCAAAATGGAATCAAGTTGAAAAAAATCTTCAAAATATTTTGATAAATATGAACATAATTAAAATTTATATAGTTTACTCCTTAAAGTGAATAAGTAATCTATGTCAACAGAAAAAACATTGATACAGTATTATCAAATTTGTTATTAAAGGTACAGTAACTGAACAAGTATAATATGAGAGAAAATCAATTCCACATTTCTGTTGCTAATTATAAGCTGTATCCCAATCAGTCCTATTGTATAGCTGCACATTAACAAAATACCTGGAGAAAAGGATAGCATGTAACTACGCAAAGTTGATTCATGTTGCTTTGATTATATTCTGGAAGTAACATCTCACAAAACAGAAGTTTTAAATCACACAAACATGCAAGGAAGATGAACAAGATATTTTGAGCAAGAAATACTCGCTGTATCTCCTAAAAAACAATAGTTGTATGTTACAGAAACCATCCAAGCAAGAAGAACAAGATATTCTGAGCAATACATTCTGGAAGAAGCACCTCACATAACAGTACATATATTTAGTACAAACCATCCAAGCAATGAATTCTAGCAGTAGCACATCACAAAACAGTAGTTGTGTGACACAAACTATCCGAGGAACACGAACGAGACATTCTGAGCAATAAATTCTGGAAGTAGCACCTGACATAACTGTAGTTGGATTTCACACAAAACATCCAAAGAACAAGATATTCTGAGCAATGAATTATGGAAGTAGCACCTAAAAAACAGTAGTTCTATGTCACACAAACCATCCAAGGAAAACGGACCAGATATTCTGAGCAATAAATCATGAAAATAGCACCTCACAAAACAGTGGTGGTACGTCAAAAAACGTCCAAAGAAGACGAACAAGATATTTTGTGTTTTAAATTGTAGAAGTATCTCCTCGCAAAACAGTAGTTGTACGTCACACAAGATACCAAAGAAGACGAACGAGATATTTTGAGCTATAATTTCTGGAAGTAGAACCTCACAAAAAAGGAGTCGCACATTACTCAAACTATTCAAGGAAGGGAATAATATATTCTAAGTAAGAAATTGTGGATGGAGCACTTCACAAAACAGTAATTGCATATGAAAAAAACATCCAAGACAGATGAACAAGATATTTTGAGCAATAAATTCTGAAAGTAACACCTTACAAAACAATAGTTGCATGTCACACAAACCATCCAATGAAGACGAAGAAGATGTTCTGAGCAATAAATTCTGGGAGTAGAACCTCAAAAAACGGTAGTTCTATGTCACATAAACCATCCAAGTCGCACCACACAAAACAGTTGTTGTAATTCAAGGAAGACGAACGAGATATTCTGAAACCATCCAAGGAAAATGAACAAGATATTCTGACCAATAAATTTGGGAGGTAGCACCTCACAAAACAGTTATCCGTCACACAAACCATCCAATTAAAATGGACAAGATATTCTGGGCAATATATTCTTGAAATATAATCCCAAAAACAATTGTATATCAAACAAACCGTTCAGTAAAAACAAACTAAATATTCTGAGGAAGTATTTCTCGAAACAGCACCTAACAAAACAGTTGTTGTACGTAACACAAACCATCAAAGGAAGACGGAAAAGACATTTGAGCAATAAATTCTGGAAGTTGCACCTTACAAAACAGTAGTCCTATGTCACAGAAACCATCCAAAGAAGGCGAACAAGATGTTCTGAGCAATAAATACTTGATGAAACACATCACAAAACAGTAGTTGTACATCAGCCCAACCATCCAAGAAAGACAAACAAGATATTCTGAACAATGAATTCTGGAAATAGCACCTGACATAACAGTAGTTGTATGTCACATAAACCACCCAAACAAACCATATAATGAAGACGAACACGATATTCTGAGCAATTAATTGTGGAAATTGCATCTCACAAAACAGTAATTGTATGTTACACAAACCGTCCAAGGAAGGCTAACAAGATATTCTGAGCAATGAATTCTGGAATTATCCCCTTAAAAAGGTTGCATGTCACACAAACTATTCAAGGAAGACAAACAAGATATTTTGGGCAAGATATTAGCGAATAAGCATCTCACTAAATAGTAGTTCTACGTCTTACAAACCATACTAGGAGGACGAACAAGATAATCTGAGTAATAATTTATGGAAGTAACACATCAAAAAACAATAGTTGTATGTCAAAAAACCATCAAAGAATACTATTAAGATAAGCGATTAATTCTGGAAGTATCACCCCAGAAAAAATATATGTACGCCACAGAAACCATCAAAAGACGAACCAGATATTCTGAGCAATAAATTATGGAAGAAGCACTTCATAAAACAGTAGTTGAATATCACAAAAGCATCTAAGGAAGACGAAAAAGTCAATCTGAGCAATAATTTCAGAAAGTAGCACCTGACAAAACAGTAGTTGTATGTCTGACAAACTATCCAATGAAAACGAATAAATGTTTGATATAGCACCTCACAAAATAGTATTGTATGTCACACTAAATATGCAAGGAAGACGAACAAGATATTCTCAGCAAATAATTATGAGAATAGCAGCTCAGAAAAGACTATTTGTATGTCACACATCCAAGGAAGACAAACAAGATATTCTCAGCGAAAACTTCTGGAAATAGCCGCTTAGAAAACCGTAGTTGTACGTCACACATCCCAAGAGGTCGAAAAAGACATTCTAGCAATAAATTCTGGAAGTATCACCTCAGAAAACTGTTGTAAATCACATAAACTAACCAAGGATGATGAACAAAGTATTCTGAGCAATAAACTCTGGAAGTAGCCCATTACAAAACGGTAGTGTAATATGTCATAGAAACCATCCAAGGAGGACGAACAATTGTATTCTAAGTAATAAATTCTGGAAGTGTCACGTCACAAAATAGTACCTGTAACTGAAACACACAATCCAACGATGAGGAACAAAGCTATTTTGATCCATAATTCTGGGAATAGCAGCTCACCACAAAAAAGTAGTTGTATGTCACACATCCAAAGAAATTGAACATGCTTGTCATAGCAATAAATTTTGGAACTGAAACCTTACAAAACACTAGTTGTAAGTCAAATATCCAAGGAAAACGAAAAAGTCATTCTGAGCAATAATTTCTGGAAGTAGCTACCTGACAAAACAGTAGTTGTATTTCAGAAAAATCACCCAGGGAAGACGAACAAGATGTTTTGAGCAATACATTCTGGAAGTAGCACCTCACAAAATTGTTGTTGTATATAAAAGAAGCCATCTAAGAAAGATGACCTAGTTAGTCAGAATTATAAATTCTGGAAGCAACACCTCATAAAACAGTAATAGTGTGTTACACAAACCATTCAATGAATACGAACCAGATATTCTGAGCAATAAATTCTGAAAGTAGCACCTCACAAAATACTAATTGTACGTCACGATGACCATCCAACAATTACGAACGTTATATTCAGAGCGATAAATTCTTGAAGTACCTCCTCACTAAACATTAGTTTTATGTCACACAAATCACCCAACGATAATGAACAAGATATTCTGAGCAATAAATTCTGGAAGTAGCACCTCACAAACTGTAGTTATATGTCTCACAAACCATCGAAGGAAGATGAAAAAGATATTCTGAGCAAGCACTTCACAAAACAGTAGTTTTATGTCACAAAAACCATCTAACGATAGCAAACAAAATATTCTGAGCAATGAATTCTGGAAGTAACACATCACAAAACAGTAATTGTACACCAAACAAACCATCCAAGGAAAACGAACACTGTACCACGTGTCCTTGAGGATAGTGGATAAAGGCGTTGGTTAGATCCAATGACATACCCAAAAAGTGTGAGTTCAAAACCCGGTGAAGGCAGTGGAGAACTTTCAGGGGGGAAATTAACAGGAGACAACTGATAACTGACATCTATTAAACATGACTCGTGGAACTAGAATAGTCTACCCCGGTAAGCGAAATAAAGGCTTAAGTTCGACATTCCAACCACCTGAAGAAGGCCGAAGCGTACAAGAGCCGAAATGTTGAGATAAACATGGCGACAAAAATGAGGAGAATAGTCCGAAAAATGTAAATAAAGTATTCTGAGTAATGAATTTCGGAAGTAGCTCCTCAGAAAACAGTAGTTGGATGTCAAACAAACCATCTGGCAAAGACGAACAAGATATTCAGAGCAATAAATTCTGGAAGTAGCACGTCACAAAATACTACTTGTACGTCAAACAAAACATTCCTGGAAGTCGTACAATATATTCTGAACAATAAATTCTGGAAGTAGCATCTTACGAAAGAATAGTTGTATTTCACACAAACCCTCGGAGGAAGACGAACAAGATATTCTGAGTAATAAATTCTTAAATTATTTCCTTACAAAAGAGTATTTTTATAAGGATCATTAAATAAGTTTCCAGACTTTTTTCGTATGGGCACTTTTATTGATAGTACACACATGAAACTCGACTCCCGTTTGAAGTAATCTCCTTCAGCTGCAATGCACTTGTTGTACCGTTCCAACAACTTCTGGAAGGCCCCATGGAAGTCATCTTGTCAGAGCGTGTCGATGACCTTCGTCACAGCCTCTTTCATCTCCTCAATTGTCTCATAACGACAGCCTTTGAGTTTAGGGAATAACCAAAAGTTACAGGGAGCAAGGTCTGGACTATAGGGAGGGTGACGAACTGTCTTGATGCCCATCTTGGTCAAATAGTCTGTGACAAGGATGGATGGTTTGGTTTCTTTGGTTTAATGGCATATCAACCTTCGTGGGTTATTTAATGCCAAAGCCATTCTCCTAGAAGAGCAGTGGTGGTGCTATTTAACCCATAGCTGGGAGGATTAGGGGTATTTGTCCGAAAGTGAATGTAATAGCCCGACTGGGGTTCGAACTCGCGTGCTACGATTGCGCAGACCATCGGTTTAACCATTACACCACGGAGACACCCCCTCGACAAAGATGGAGTTGTGGACTGGTGAATGTCCTGCTGGAAATGCCACTGACCCGATTTTATGATTGCTGGCCTCTTCTGATGGAATCTCTTCCTGAACTCCCTTAAAATCTCAGCATAATAACCCTAACCCTAACCCTTTGGTCAATCAACTCTGGTGTATTGACTTCCTTACTCCTCCCACACCTCTCATCATCCCTCACAGACTCCCTGCCTTCCTTGAATCTCTTATGCCACTCAAAAGCTGATGCTCGATTCATGCAAGATGGTCAAAAAGCAGTCTAAAGCATTCCATACGTTTCTGTGGCATTTTTTCCAAGTTTAAAACAGAATTTTATTGCATATCGTTCTTCTAAAGTGTCAGATTGCATTTTTGAAATTCACCAGCTGTGACAATCAAGCTTTAGTAGGGTGTATTCCAGTTGCTGCTGTAGCTGTTCATTTGAACATGAAATCATAAAAATTGGTCTGTCATCTCATAAGATGTATAGCAATAACATACTGAGTTTTCAAGAGTCTACCACAATTTTAAATGTTCATACGAAAAAAGTCTGGAAACTTATTGCATGTACAACGTATATATATATATATATATATATATATATATATATATATATATATATATATATGTTATATTTTGACCCTCGCCCCGGCCCAAGAATGCTATTCCAAGGTGATACACCGGAAGGAAGTGACACATTCCAATGGCCAGCAATCGAAAGAGATCGCGTGGGCGGATTAAGGCTTATGATATGGGACAAGGTGAAGGTCCCATTGTGCCACTACAGTAATGCACCGGAAGAGAGTAACCTCTGAACTGCATGACAGTTATTTCCGCTTGATGACGATTAAACATTCGATTTCAAAGATCCAGTGGGCGATCGTGTGGGCGTTGAATTATTATTTAACTCAGTTGATTTCGGGGTGCCAAGCAGTTGCCAGTAGAATTCCAGACACCTAGAGACCAGATGTGGTAGGGAAAGCCACACCCGACCGAGGGGGCACTCGGAAAACCCCCGATGGAGTGGACCCCAACATCAGGAGAACAAGAAAGACACAACGTGACGGTCATAACAGAGGGGTCAAAATATGAAGTTTATGTTCGGTCTCTCAGCACCCTCTCACATGCAAACCTTGAACAACCCTTTCGAACCCTTGCAATAAAGTGAGAAGTAACTATAATTGTAAAGAAGTCTTCTTGCGTCGTTTGTTTCTGCGTCTATCTTTCTGCGTGCGTCTGTCTTTATTATTATTGAGTCGTTATGATACGGCAAATGAGTATACAACATGTATATATATATATGTATATATATATATATATATATATATATAGTCTTTCATTAAAATAGAGTTGTTATTCACCCAACGTCATTGGCCAACTGGTCATTGTGGGATTACTTTCTTGGTTATAAGCAATAAACAGTTTCCTGTCTGAAATAAATAATCATCGACGTTTTATTCTGGGAAAAACGAATCTTCTAATTACTATAAAAAAATAACCTAACACGTGTAAGTCATTTAATACGACATCTCAAAAAAGAACATGTTGCCGACGTTGGATTTACTCTTTGCATTTATCTATTTGGAACTTTACCTTTCCTGGATTTAATTACCAAATTGGATTCTGTAATCTTATTTGACTCGAGACTTAATACCAATCATTTATGCGCTAACTAGAACTAAAACCATTTTTACACCTTTATTCTCTGTATTATCATTTAATGTCATACATTACAATAGTTAGTTTACTTTTGAAATATAGTTGTATCAGTTGTTTATGTTTTCTTAAGTCTAAATTAGCAATTAATAATTTGGTAACAATATTTCTTTCATCTTATTTTGGTTGCTTTTAATTCAAATCCCAGATCATTATTTTATGTTTGTCAAAATAAACTGAGCTGCTCAGAAATAAAGAAAAAGAAACATCGGCATCAGTTGAATTTCTGTTATTTATTATAACCGGAGGCCTATTCTTTATTTTGATTTGCGCTGCTTGCTTTAACGATCGTAAAGTGATGATCTGCAAGATACAAATTGCAAAATACGATTTAAAAATACATCTTAAAAGAGAATAATTCATGTTTTCCTTAATAAATTTGAATACCTTTAAATTCAATATTTCTGGAGTAAAAAGACAAAAGTTTGCTGACCATTTCTCTATTGCCAAGTATCCAGTTCAATGATGTATATAGTATCACTCATAGATTATCATTTCTCGTGGAAAATTATCCTGACAAAATGGATATTATTATGTATTTGTAATACAAAACTCTTTATTACCATTGAAACCCTATGATCAAAATAAAATTGCGTGATAAAGTGTACTAATATGTGGGCTACTATTTATTCATACCATTGTTTACAACGTTTCAATCCTATTGAGATTGATGATAGATGGTAACTAGTGATATCCGTTTTGATTGTATAATGTCCCGCTAAAATCAAATTCTGGTATGTTTGGTTCAGAAGAAAATTAACTATTAATTTTAAAAAGTGTTAGAAGTTTACTTATTTGTAGATAATACTGTATACGTAAGTAACGATTACTTCAGCCGAGATATACTTTTGTCGTATAAGCCTCTTTCATTTCCTCAATTGTCTCATAACGACAGCCTCTGAGCTTAGGGAATAAGAAAAAGTCACAGGAAGCAAGGTTTGTACTATAGGGAGGCTGAGGAACTATCTTGATGCCCCTCTTGGTCAAATAGTCTGTGACAAGGATTGAGTTGTGGACTGATGCATTGTCTTGGTGGAAATGCCACTGACCCAATTTGAAGAGTGCTGGCCCCTTCCGACGGAATCTCTTCCTGAACTCCCTTAAAACCTCAGCATAGTAACCCTAACCCTAACCCCTTGGCCAATCAACTCTGGTGTATTGACTTCCTTACTCCTCCCACACCTCTCATCATCCCTCACAGACTCCCTGCCTTCCTTGAATCTCTTATGGTACTCAAAGACTGATGCTCGATTCATGCAAGATGGTCGAAAAGAAGTCTGAAGCATTCCATACGTTTCTGTGGCATTTTATCCAAGTTTACAACGGAATTTGATTGCATATCCTTATTCTAATGTGTCCTCACGTCCAGATTGCCTTTTTGAAATTCACCGGCAGTGACGATCAGGCTTTAGTAGGGTGTATTCGAATTCCTGCTGTATCTGTTCATTTGAACCTGGGATCATAAAAATTGGTCAGTCATCTAATAAGATGTATAGGAATAACATACTGAATTTTCAAGAGTCTACGACAATTTTAAATGCCTGTACAAAAAAGTCTGGAAACTTATTGAATGCACTACGTATGTCACACAAACCATCCAACGAAAACGAACTAGATATTCTGAGGAATAAATTCTTGAAGTAGCACTTCCGATAACAGTTATTGTACGTCACACAAACAATCCAAGGGAGACGAACAAAATATTCTAAGTAATAAATTCTGGAAGTATCCCCTCATAAAACAGGAATTTTATGTTACACAAAACATCCAAGGATGACATACAAGGTATTCTGAGCAATAAATTCTGGAAGTAGCATCTTACAAAACGGTTGTTGTATTTCACGGAAACCATCTAAGGAAGATGAACAAGATATTCTGAGCAATACAATCTGGAAGTAGCACCTCACAAAACTGTAATTGTACGTCACACAAACCGTCCGAAGTAGACGAACAAAATATTTTGAGCAATAAATTCTGTAAGTAGCTCATCTCAAAACTTTAGTTTTACGTCAAACATTCAAGAAAGATGAACAACATATTCTGAGCAATAAATTCTGGAAGTAGCACGTCAAAAAACAGTAGTTGTACGTCATAATATTCTTCTAAGGAGGACGACCCAGATGCTTTGAGCAATAAATTCTGGAAGTAGCACATTATATACACTGTAGTTTTCCCTCACATAAACAATCCAACGATAACGAATAAGATATACTGAGTTATAAATTCTGGAATAGATCCTCATAAAACACAAGTTGTATGTCACAAAAACCATTCAAGGATAACGAACAAGATATTCTAAGCAATAAAATCTGAAAGTAGTACCGCTCAAACCAGTAGTTTTATGTCACACAAACTATCCAAGGTAGACGAACAAGATATTCTGAGCAATAAATCCTGGAAATAGCACCTCACAAACCAGTAGTTGTGTCTCACACAAACTGTCGAAGGAAGACGAACATGATGATCAATGCACAACTGAAGAAATAAGGACGAGCTTGTTAGTCATGTTTTATGGACTCCTACACATTGATACATAAATATTTACGAACCTGTGAAAACTTATATCCATTAGCTTTGTGTGGACATTGATGTCAGTCTAGTGGACTAACCTTAAGTGATTGCTGATTGCAACAGATTTTGGGAGATATACACGGTATTCCGTGCTCTCAGCAAGCGTTGATGTTGCTACTCTAGGGTCAAAAGAGCAAAAACTTTCTAAATTTTTGTTCGTATATTTTTTCTTCATCTATTTTTATTTATTTTTTCTTCGAGTTTTGTCCTTATATATTTGTAAAAAGAAATCTTTATCATACTATCGAAGTAAAATTAGTCTTTTATAATGCCGAAATCTTTTTAAATTTATGTTCATAGATTTTTTAAAGATTTTCTGAGCATATATTTGGAAAAAAAATCTTTGCTTTACTATCAAAGTAAAATTTAGTCTTAATACAAGCCAAACCCTTTCTAAATTTATATTCTTATATTTTTCAAATTTTCTGAGCATATATTTAAAAAAATCTCAGCCTTACTATCGAAGTGGAATTTAGTCTTTAAAGACCTGGAAATTGGATCATTAACGAACATCACCTGAGAAATTGTTAGATTTCGAATTGATCTTTATAGCCAAAAATAATAAAAATAAAGGTTATGCGGAATTATACGAAGTTAGGACTTACATAAGTTAAACTTAGCAAATATATGGTTGCTTTATTATCTCCTTGCATGAGTTCCGTTTTGAAGAAAAGGAATATAGACACCCTAAAGCCAGAGAGTATCTAGAAGTAAAAGAAATTTCACGAGAATAAAGATATTTCATTCGTACCAGAAAATTCAAAAATTCTCTGTGCGTAATGATAGAATAAGATAATAATATATGTAACAGGTCATGCTACGATAGGATATATAGAATTTTAAAAATTAAGGATTTTTTATACCTCGACAATCCTGAGATTAAAAACACAAGGTCTTCAAGGGGTGATTTTATATTTTAGAAATATTTGCCAGCGTTAAACGTTTCAGTTTTTAGACCTTCCTCAGGACATGTGAATTGTTAAATGAAAGGAAAAGATGCGAAAGTTTGAAGACATTCATTTCCGTTGGTAAAGTAGTTTCCAATTTTTGTGATGTAATTAGCGTTACAAAAATTATTTATAAAAAAATTCCTAATCATATTAGTCTATGTATCTCTATCTATTGTGTGTGTGTGTGTGTGTGTGTGTGTGTGTGTGTGTTAATATTTATATTATTTAGTTCATATCTACCAATTATAAACATTCCATAATATATCTGTTCGTCTTTAACAGTGTTAACCTTCTTCTTTCTATCTCTGTTTAATTCGACTATTTGTTTATTTTATTTCAAAAAAGGTTTTTTGTAATTTATCTGCACCAATCTGAACAAACAAGGAGACATACTCTGGTCTTCATTAATCGACTATCACTCTAAAATTCCTAAAATTTATGGTCTTCCTAAAACCCATCAACCTGAAATTCCTCTTCAATTATCTCTGGGATTGGATCTGCCTCCAATAAAATCGCAAAATCTTTAGCCAAAATGTTATCTTAGGTTCGATTAGCAATTCGCAGATCAAGAACTCCGGTGATTTACTCAACAAAATCAATAATTTAAACAGCAGACCAATCTCTCGCCAGTCTCTATATAAAATCATTATGAACCAATATTCCTGTTAAAAAATGAATCAAACGTTTATAAATCCACTTCAAGAAAACAAACATCCCTTTTCCTATTCATAAAATAATTAAAATTTGCACTTTACACACGAATCATTGCTTTTTTCGATATAACGGTATTTTTATGAATAAAAATCTCGTTTATCCATGGATTCGCCTCTTAGTGGGGGCCTTGCATTTCTACAATCTAGTCCGTTTAAATGTATAGTACCTAAAGATTCTAATTATTTCCGTTAGATAGATGATATATTACTCATATTTACATGGAATGATGACTCGTCAAAAATTACAGATAGGTTAAACAATATGGAACCGACCATTGGTTTTACTAATGAACAAGAAAATAGCGACGCCTTACCTTTCTTGGGCATTTGATTTATGAATATTAGCAATAAATTAGAATTTATAGATCATCACAATTCCACAAATAAAAATGACTATATATAGGGATACGAAAATGATTTGCGACTGCGGAAAAGAATGTAAAAATCTGCGTGGCCTTAGAATACACCAGGCCAAGATGAAATATATGGATGAGAGATGTCATACCCTACGCACAGGATTACTTCCTGGTGAGATGAAGGAGGTACACGGCCAGGATTCACACCACAGTGTCCAGTCGCTCCACGCAATTGACCAAACAACCGTATGCAGAGTAGACTATAAGCAGATCATGTGGCCTTCAGCAAAGAGCAAAGGTGAGTGGCATCAGTTCGTCGTAGACGTAAGCGAAATTATTCGGACAACATCAAAAGGCAACACTGATAAACTGTTAAAAATACTATTGATTATAATCGTTAGCTTTGCCAAGAAAAGATTTGGCTTACGTGAAGGTGGAAAAGAAATAAACTTACCATAAGAACCGTAGGGCAAAGAAGATACAGGACCTACGACGTGAATTAAGTGCACTCAAGAAAAAATACAAACAGGCTGGTGAGGGAGAACGCCAGCCATTAATAGAGCTCAGAGAGATCTTGAGGACGAAGCTAAGATCCACTCGGAAAGCTGAATGGCATAGAAGGCATCGGAAAGAAAGAGCGAGAAAGAGAACATTGTTCCTCGTAGATCCCTTTGGCTTTGCTAAGAAACTACTCGGCGATAAGCGAAGCGGCCAGCTAAATTACCCAGCAGAAGATATGAACACCTATCTCAAAGATACCTTGAATGACCCAGACAGAGACAGGGAACTAGGCCATCTGGAAGCCGTCATTAGGCCAAACCTGCCAGCAACAGAATTTCACTTGGATGAACCAAGCTTGAAGGGAGTGAGAGAAATAGTGAAGGTAGCTCGGTCAGCCTCAGCTCCAGAACCTAGCGGGGTTCCATACGGCGTTTATAAACGCTGCTCGCGTCTCCTCCATCTTCTTTGGGAGATAATAAAGGTGATATGGCGCAGGGGAAGAGTTGCAGACCAGTGGAGATGTACAGAGGGTGTGTGGATCCCCAAAGAAGAAAACTCCAGGGAGATAGATCAATTTTGGAGTATTTTTTGTTGAGTGCTGAAAGTAAAATCCTTTTCAGCATTTTATCCCGGCGACTGAGCAAGTTTCTGTCGAAAACAATTATATTGACACTTTAGTACAGTAGGATGGGATTCCAGGTTTTCCAGGATGTCTCGAACATACTGGAGTCGTTAACCAGATACTGAGGGAAGCCAGAGAAGGTAGGGGTGACCTCGCGGTTTTGTGTTTGGAACTCGCAAACGCATACAGTTCCATCCCACACAAATTGGTAGAGGAATCCCTAAAAAGAGATCATATACCTAGCAAAACCAGCAAATTAATCCTGGACAATTATGATAACTTTCAGATAAGAATCCCTTCCAGGAAAATAATTTCCGACTGGCATAGACTTGAGAGGGGTATCATTACTGGCTGTACGCTCCCATCTACCCTCTTCACCTGGGCCATAAATATAATTGTGAAATCGAGTGTCGAGGACCAATGATGAAGATAGGAGTGCGCCAGCCCTCCCCCTTCAGAGTATATATAGACGACCTGACTGTTACAACTACATTAAATGCTGTTCGAGTCGGGGTTGGCGACGTGGAATTGTGGTTGACCAGAGTGGACAAATTCGGTCTCCCCGGCCGTTTCAAAGCGTGGGTATATCAGCACGTGGTACTCCCCAGGATTCTGTGGCCGTTATTTGTTTATGACTCTCCAATGACAATAGTGGAAGCCATGGAAAGAAAGATTAACCTCTACCTCCGAAGATTGGTAGGGCTTCCTGGAAGCTTGAGGAGTGCCGCGTTATATGGCACCTCAAATGCACTACAACTCCCCTTTAGGAGCTTAGTGGAGGAATTTGTAGTCTTACGAATGATAGAAGCTATGATGTATAGATTCTCAAAAGATCCTAAAGTTGCGGCTGCTGGCATCGAAGTTCGTTCAGAAAGGAAATGAAGTGCAAAGACAAAACTAGGGAAAGCCGAAGAGCGATTAAAGTAGAAAACTCCCGTGGGGACGGTGGTGATAGGTCGAGCTAGTTGGTTAAAATTTCTAGTGCAATCAGTGTATGACGTATTACTGAATCCTGTGAACTTATTTACTTGGGGGAAGAGCGGAATACCATCGTGTCCACTCTGTACTGGAAAAAGTTCACTAAAACACATTTGGAGTGCTTGTCCTATTGCATTTGGTGGTGGGAGGTAGCGTTGGAGACATGACCAGGTACTTAGGACGGTAGCCGATACAGTGGACGCTGCAATCCATGCGAGCAACTTCAAGCCGGAGACGAAGCCAATTTACTGCGTCAAAGCCGGCGAATGTCCCTGCCCCCTCTGCGTGTAAAATTAACTCTAGCCTGCTATCTACCGCCCGAGACTGGCAGCTGAGAGTAGATATAGGGGGACGATTGAAGGTTCCAGGTGTAGATCCCAACAACTGCCTTATGACCGGATTTGATTCTTTGATCAACCGAAACAAGGCAAGTTGTACTGATGAATTTGACTGTCCCGGGGGAGAAAAATACCTGAGTGGCCAACTAAAGAAAGCTCAAAAAATATCAGGAGCTAGTAGAGCAATGCAAATCTAACAAATGGCTGACAGCATGTTATCCAATAGAAGTTGGCTGCAGGGTTTTCGCCGGGAGATCTTTATGCAGCATTCTAAATCGACTAGGTATGACTGGAGAAAAAAGGGAAAAGCCATCACAGCGATTTCAGAATCGGCTGAAAAAGCGTCGAGATGTTTATGGATTAAAAGATCAGAACCATGGAGCACAACAGAGACTAACGAGCGTTGAGGTATTTGACGGTATATAGAAAGGGTTTGGAAGAGAGGAAATGAATCGGGAGTAGTGTTCCCAATACACATATATTTGTATATAATCGAATCTAAGTATTTGTACAAAGGTTCCTATAGAGAAAAAATCCCTTTTTCTTACAATATCAAGATTTGTTTTCCTCTAAGATTATATCTGCTCGTAGAATTATTGCTGTCACTGTTTTACAACGACTGTTTGATAAAGTAATTTCTTATGTTTTTACTTATTGTAAGAGAAAAGAAATGCTTTTTCGGTTTTGTTTTTTTTTTTTGGTTTGTTTTTGTTTTTTTGTTTTTGGGAGGTTTTTTGGGGTTTTTTTTTTTGTTTTTTTTTGTTTTTTTTGTGAAGACTTATTTATGCGGGGATTTAGATATCACCGACAGAATACGCGTGAGTAGGAATTTGCTTACCTGTTATCTTGAACCGAACCTTGTTCAGTGCATGTGAGTATACACATACAAGATCCAAAAGAAGACTAACAAGTGATTGTTTACCTTTTTAACTCGTTGCGACAGGGAGGGAAGTGAATTAGGTCATTTCTCATTGGCCACTTCCACTTTAAAAGCTCAATAGCAGCAGCATTTTGACTTTTTTTTAGGTGTGTGCCGTGCGGTTTTGGCGAACTTTTCACTGCAGGATCGTCAGCCGGAATAATAGTTTCGGTAGGGTTGCAAGTATGATGCTGGAAGACCTGAAACTTGTAAGGACCCCAAAGAACATCACTGACGAAGCGATCCTGTGCTCACTTTGAGTGTGTGACTACAACAATATTTTACTCGCATCATAACACCAAAATAAAAAAGGGAATAATCATAGGTTTTTACATTAGATGTATTAGGTTTTACACTCCTAAATTTTATATTATACAACATGCCAAAAATAAAACTTACAAATTTTAGAAACTTGTAAAATTTATAAACGTACATGTGTTGCATAGTCACCATCATAAATATGCATATATACACATATACATCTACATATACATGCAGGATACATCTTGACGCAAAAATAAGAACGAGGGAAGACTTCTTTAAAAAAATATACCTCTCACTTTATTTCAAGTTTTGCGTGTGAGAGGGAGTTGGAAACCGAACAGAACGGCAATATATTGACCCCCACTCTTATGGCCATCAGCGTTGTGTATTTCTCGTTCTCCTGATTCTCAACCGGAGGCCCACTCTGCTGGCTTTCTCTACTGCATCTTCTCACCAACTGGTCTGGTCCCCAAACTCCATCGGGGGTCCCAAGGGCCCCTTCTGCTGGGTGGTGGCTTTCCCTACCACATCTTGTCTCCAACTCGTCTGATCTCCAACTCGCTGACTTCCTGTTCTCACCGATTTATATAATAGTTCAAGCGCCCACTCAATCGCCCATTCAATCGCCCACTCAATCTTTGGAATGGCATGTTTGATCGTCATCTAGCGGAAATAACTGTCATGAATTTCACTGGTCACTCTCTTCCGGTGCATCAGTCTATGAGTGTATCATGGGCTTTTACCTTGTCCCATTTCATCAGCCAAATCCACCTACGCGATTTCTTTTGATTACTGGCCATTGGAATGTGTCACTTCCTTCCGGTGCATTACTTAGAATGGCATGTTTGGCCGGGTCGAAGGTCAATATACAACACAACGGGAAATTCAAAATTATAATCTTAAATTAATAATTCATTGCATAGATATATCATTTGATGCAACAATTCAACCATAAAAACTTACAAAGTCATGGAATGAAAGACAATTAGGAATTTGATTGATAGTTAAAAAAAGAAAATACCCGCATCGAATCCAGATCAAGGGTATATGAAATTCCAGATAGGAATTGTAAAAATACGTAGATGAAACTTTCTGTAGTATTATTAAAAGAATTTACGAGCACAAAAGAGGTTTTGAAAGAACAGACACAAATAACAGTTTAAGCAAACATAATTCAAAAGCTAATGACAACTCTAATTTTAAAGATTCCAAGATGTTACTTTACATACATATTAAAAGACTCTGGAAAATTGTTGTATCTTGTATCATTTCAAACTACAATACTATCAAATAGAGATCAGATTTTATCAATTTGTCATCTTATTTGGTCAGATTGGTGGAGAAAAGTAACAAAATCCCTTATTCAAAATAATACGGCTTTATTGTTTATATATATTTGGAAAGATTGATGAACTGAAAGACGAATTAAACAGAGTTAGAAAGAAGAAGGTTAAGATTGATGAAGACTGATGGATATATTATGGAATGTTTATAATTGGTAGATGTCATCTGAATAAGATAGATTGATAGATATGTGGGATATGGATTTTATAAAATAAATTTTGGGGCACTAATTAAAGCACACAAATTTGAAACAGAATGCTATCACCGGAAATAGAATTTTTTCAAACTTTCTTATCTTTTTCGATTCAATTAACAATTTACATGCTCTGATGAAAGTCTCTCTCTCTCTCTCTATATATATATATATATATATACCTCACCCTAGCAGCCTCGGGAAAGACGAGTCCACTTGACTCACTGTAAAAAAAATTCTTTGCTTGAACATGCCTCAATGGTTTACGAAGAAGAAAGTAGATGAGTGGTCATTTAGGAAAATTACCACCCATAAATGCTTTCAGTCAACAATAACTGTTAAAAGGTCTTACACTCATTGTCAATATTTTACAGTGTGTGTGTATATGTATGTGTGTGTGTGCGTGTGTGTGAATTATGTAATTTTTTATATAAATCAAATTATATTTTATATAATTCTGAAGTTATGACGTTGAAAAAAGAGCAGTTTTTCTAACAAGAAACAGCTTCTTTTCCTCAAAGGGTAATTAGCTACGAATAGAGTTCTTCAACTTTTCCACTTCTGTAACTGATCTTCCACTCTCCTTCCCCATGAACTTTTTTCTGTCTTCAGTTATGAGCAAATTCTCAATAGACACCAAGAATATTTTTCAACTGCTGTGAATCCTCAAGAGTCAATATAAAAGTTTTTGGTTGTGGTGGGCACATTCTTGAAATGTTCCTTTGACGTCACCATGTTTACTCGTCATTTTGCAGGTGGAAATCGTTGATGAGAGAGCGCCACTGATAAAATTGACATCATCACTTGAGCAAACGTTGCACCATGATATCTATACTGACATTATTCTTTATGACAATTCTTAACTTGTGATATTTGCTTAACTCGTTCTCTTCTTTTCACTTTTTCCACAATCCTTTCTCCTCTTTGTCACAATAGTCATAACTAATTTTAGAAAATCTTTATTCCCGATTCGTTACTTTACCTTTATCTTTTTCTTTTTCCTTTATCCCTTCGTATTCTTTCTCTCTTTCTTTTCTTTTCTTTATTTCCTTCTTTTCATTCACTTCGTTTTCCTCTTTCTCTTCTTTATCTTTTCTTTACTTTCTTTTTTTTTATCTTTCTCTTCATCATGACTATCATCAACATCTTATTCAAAAATATCCCCAGCTACTTTGATATTTTCTAATCTTAACATTACTGACACTGGTGAGAAATACGAAACTAATTTAACCACAAGGTAAAGAAAATAAAAGCAAAGCAAAAACAAGTTCAAGTTAATTTTTCTTCTATAACACATAACCCTCCCTTTTTTCATCTTTTTATTTTATTTTTGTGAGAAATTTCTTTTTCCTCCTACTACTCTTCTTATTCATACTCTTTCATTTTTTGTGTATTTTTGTTTCAACCTATTCTCTGGTTACCTTCTTCTTCTTCTTCTTCTTCTTCTTCTTCTTCTTCTTCTTCTTCTTCTTCTTCTTCTTCTTCTTCTTCTTCTTCTTCACGCAAGGACTGCAGAGGAAAATCCAGACATTTGACATGAGGACAAATTGGTTCAATTATCCACGTTATAAGTCACCCATGGGTGCATAGGAGCTCGTTCTCAAAATTGGTTTACATTCATATTCAAACCAGAACAACATTAGTGGAAATCGTCGTTGTCGTCATGAAAGCAGTAGTTTTGATAAAAGCATAAAACACTGGTCTCATCAGCAATATAGTTTCAAGACAACAGTCAAAATTTCAGATTTTTAGATCGCAATTGGAGGAGAAGACATTATTCAAATTCAGTCCATTTTTTGCAGAGTACAGTGTTGTTCTGATGTATTTTTCGAAACAAACTCCGAGACATTTCTTAGAATATGTTTTTACAGGGTTTAGAAAAAATGCTCATTCATTAACTTCTTGTACTTGGAATTAATACGAAATCCTAAATCTTTCGATTTTTTAAAATACATTCAACAATACACTGAATGGTTTTGCTCTCCCCAACTTGTTGATATGGACTTTGCCGGATGATGTATGAGTGAAGTAATAGGTATAGGGGTAATATAACTGAGGCAGTGTAACTGACTTCAGAATGATTGTTTTGTCCAGAAAGATGGGACACTCTTTCTTTGAAATGGCAACTGCTCTAAGGTTTTTACCGGGTAGCAATAGCATTGGTAGACTAGAAATATGTGGAACCGGCAGTGTAAGAAAACATAACATTAAGTCACATCCAACACCTTAAAACTATCCTCACGTCATTATTTCCACCGTGGAAAAATGAATATCAATTCAAAAAATAAAGGATTGTGGAAGAAGTCATTTAAATAGTGAATGTATTTGATTAGTGTTCTATTATTCGATTGATTTACCTAGAATTATTTCAAATGTTTTGAAACTCGCCGAAGAGCAAAATAAAAAGTTCAAAAACGGAGGAAAAGCTAAGAATTATAATTTTCGACTAAGAACGAGGATCTTTGTCTACTTGAAGGATTTACGCTACATAATCTTTTTGCTCTTCTTTAGATCTTGTGGAATTTTGTCATACAACGTATGAAAACACGTGCGATACCCTGACCTCATCTATCACTAACTAGGGGTGATGCCGCAATTTCGGTGGCTAAGTTAGTACTGCCACCCCTGGTGCCACCAGCAGCTTTTGCCACCGGACAAGGTATGAAGACAAACCAAGCGAAAGTTCTCTTTGTAGCTTACGTTTTTGATAGTTTTAAAGACATTTGCTTTCAGATGTAAATGATGTGTTCATAAAAATCCTTATTAACGATTTTTCATAAAACTGAAATGTGCACGTTAGGCCGTGATGTCACGCGCATTTAATTTTCGTTGGTTTGGTCGTTTTACCTTTTTTACCTCTTTCCATTGCTGGGCCAAACCACTCAAAGCAAATGTCATATAAAATTTTACAAAAAAATGATCAGCTGTCTAATGTGACCCTTAAGATTGGTTGTAAGGATAAATGAAATTTCTTGCTCAAGATTTGTCCAATAGCTTTCTGATTACGTTTGGGCAACTGGATTCTTGGCTTGCTAAGAATTTCTTCGGGACACTGTCACTCAACAATGGAATCCTAAACACTATAGGTGTAGTCCCGTCATTCGATTTACATTCTCCGATAGAAGAATTACGTTATGTGGACCTTATGGAAACGTAAACCTCGCAAACCGTTAAATCTTCAGTCGCAATCAAACGTTTTAGTCAGGTCCAGTTCAAGTCTTTTTGACGTTAAGCTAAACTTAGAAATGATCAATATTACCAAGGGATGAACATTTCTGACTCATTCAAAATGTCGATGATCAAATGAAGGTAAAATGCCTGGATTTAAAAATGTTGATTTTCAAATCTTCATTTCGATTATTGGGGTTGTCAGAGACCCAGCAATCAAACGGAAGATTAGTTTTGTCTCATCATATTTCCTGATGCTTTCCGTTTTGTACTCTGTTCAAATAAAACGTCAGATGGTAAAACCTTGAACACCGTAAGGCCTTACTTGGCTGTACAGTGTTGGAATTATTCTGTGCAAGACTAGGTTTGACAAATATCATTAATGCACATATATATAATTTGAAGACAATTCGCAGTAAAAAGAAGAATGAATCCGAACGAGTCGCACTGTTGATAAATATTTTCTAAAAGTGCTCCATACATATATAGAAATGATTTAAAATCAAGTGAATAAAAGCTGAAATTTGCAACTCTGGTAAGAGGATCATCAGAGAAACTCTATTGGAAAGATCATGGAGACAAACGAATGAATACTTACAAGGACGAAGAATAATATATATCAATGAAGTTGACGTTGATAACAATTTTGCGTTTGGTGCGCTTGAAACGATGCAAATGTAACGTAGCCATACATGAATATGTGAAACGTCCATAGAATGTTCATAACATATATACATCGAACATAGGAATCCCGAAACACGAAAAACACGTAACGACTTCTTAGTTCAGGTACGAAACCTTTTATAACCTTTGAGTTTACAGGTTTCGACATAAGGAAGAGAGATGCACAATCTTTCTATGCTGGTTTTTCCATCTGCTCCACCCCCAACACGTGTGGCGCCCGTAGCGCACAAATTCTTCTGGCCTCAGCGAGCCCCGAAAGTCAACCCTTCCCGTTCGGAGTCTAGTTCTCAACTGACTTTTTCAAAATCCCCAAAATCCTCCGCGCGCGCTTCCGGTGCATGACGTCATTCACATCCACAGGTCAACCTTTCTACCTGGGATTTTTATTTTAACATCTGTGAACAACACATCCTTCCCGCACGCGCGTCAACACCAGTGTTCAAGTTAGCACCTAACTAACCCATGGGCTGAGCCGAAAGGTTCTCAGCCTAACTAAACCCAAAGGTAAAATATATAAAATGAAATCCTTCGGCCATTATATTACACAAAGAGGCCTGGGAAAGAGACAAAAAAAAGATTGGAGCTCAAAGAAGAATTGAGACTATCAAGGCCAAAACATTGTTAAGAGCGGCTAGAATGCTCGAAAGAGTGCTGGCTACCTGAGATCCAAGTGAAAGATTACCAATTAAAATTGATGTGAAACATTGCGAAGATGGTTTAATGGATTTTAACGGCATGTCAACCCCTTTGGGGTTATTTTATGCCAAAAGGTTAAAGAATAAGTTATGCTTTATGTTTACAATTACATCTTTGGAGTTAACACTTTTAACGCTATGTTTGCTTTATCGGGAATCGTGTTGCTGAGTTACTTTATCTGGTATTGATCAGGTTTACGTTTTTATTTTTTGGTTTAATTTTGTTTCTCTCAAAAAAGACACAATGTCGTCCATGTCGATATTTTCAAATATATCTTTCAAATTATTTACATTGAGAAGGTATTTTCTGATGTGAGTGAAAGCTTTACATTCTGTGAGGAAGTATTGAATAGTGCAAGGGTGTTTGACATGTTATACATTGATGTTGTTGTTCTTGATTTAGTATAAAGAAGTGTGTAAGTCTTGTGTGACCAATGCGTAATCGGGAACTTGTTCCTTTCTAGATTTTCTGAATGCAGGTCTGAAGACTCCCAAAGTAGTTTGATTAAAAAGAACTAGTTGTGAATGTTGTTATTACAGTATTTTTGCCATTTTGTATGAATAAATCTATCAATTTCAAGTCAGTTTATGGAATCTTTAATTTGTTATAGACCAAATCTTGAACCAATTTGGCTGCCGAATCAGCTCTTTCATTTCCTCTCACTCTAATATGGCTTGGTATCTAGCATATAAGAATCTCTTAAGAGTTGGATATTGAGTCTCATCTACTCAGTAGTATAAGGATTAAAGGGTTTTCCATTTTTTAAATTTTTTTAGTGATTTCAAGAGAGAGAGCGAGTTTGAGGATTTGATAAAGTTTTTGCGGTTGCTTTCAGAGATGATGTCTAACGCTAGATCAGTAGCATAGAGTTCAGCTGAAAATATGGAGCTTTCATTTAGAAGAGCCTTTCTTCTTGTTTTAAAATGACTGCGTACGCTTGGAGCTATCTGTTGAAATTTTGAGGTGGTAGTAGTGTTGTTCTAGGATATTGTAAAATTTGTCTTGGTAAGTGCTGGGATGATTTTTGTTTCGGGGATTACTTTAGGGTTTTTTTTTAATAATCCAAGATGGTATACTAAAGTATGATGGTCTCTTGTATATTGGTGAGATATTTATATTCTTTGAGTATGGGTTCCATCCGAAGGCCAAGAGTTTTTATTGATTTTTCTTTTTTTACAAAATACTAGGTTGTGTGTTCATTTGAAGATACAACCGTAAGCTGGGTTGGATGGCAGAATTAAAGTTTTGTATAGTACTGTTTGGCAAGGTTTTGCATCTGAGTTGTTGGGGTGCTTCAAGAGCCTATGCATGCAAGTTTTCCCTTGGAGAAGTTTTAAAAGTCCCTAAGACTAGACTTAAGCCTTCATTTTGTATAGGGCCTTTGAGATAAGTCCTGCTGGCTTATCAGCAAAGATACAATAATTCAGTTATGAACGGACCTGTTTACCTGTACAATTTTAGTGGGGTTTGCTGGTTGGCTCTACATTCTGTGTGGGCTACCACTTGTGGGAGCTGTTGCATTTTGTCGCATTTTGATTTCAGCCGTTTTAAGTGAAGAATAAAAGAAACTTTCCTATCAAATATAACTCTAACAAATTTAAATTCATTAACAATGAGTATTTTAGTTCTTTCCAGTTTAATGGCCAGATCGTTGTGCATTTTCCAAAAGGAACAGAAGTATACACACTGTGTCTTTGATTGGAAGAATCTGAAACCGTTACTTGTGGCCCACAAATATCCACGTTCAGTTAAAGTTGGCGTCTTATTATATTGATGAATTTGGATCTGCAGTATATCATGAGATTGTCAACATACGGGAAACTGTCTATTCCAGGGTTTACACATTTAAAGATGCTATTGATTTTTATACTAAAGAGGCTTACCGCGAGGATTTTTCCTTGTAGGATCCCTTCCTCTTGGTTGTAGAGATAAAAGAGAGGGTGTATCCAACACGAATCTTGAAGTTTCTTTAATAAAGTTGCTTAAAAAGTCGGATATTCTTCGTCTTGGTCCAAGATTGTGTAGATACCTCAAAATGCCAAATTTCCATGTTGTATCATATGCGTTTTTCAAATTAGAAAGGTTGCTGCCAGGGGTACCTTTTTATGAGAGCTTCCATTACGAAGATCTCTAGACAAACCAGATGGTCTATGGTTCCTCTTTTCTTATGGAATTTAGATTGAAGGTTGGTTATTAGTCTCTTTGATTCTAGAAACCATGTAAGTCTGTTCCTGAGCATACGTTCCATGTTTTTGCAGATATAACTTTTCAGGCAATCGGACGGTGGTTACTTGTATTCGTACTTTCCAACCCATTTTCTGGAACTCGCAAAGAATGACATAATAATAATAATAATAATAATAATAATAATAATAATAATAATAATCTAACCATCTCCTCGATATATTTTCAAGGTGGTTAGAATCCATAATTAGGAGTTAATGGGAAGTGTCGTTAATAGAACATTGTAGAAAATACACCAACAAATAGATAAGTAAAGATGTTAACTAAACCCTGATACAGTAACCGAGACTCTAAAAACAGAGATCAGAGCCCTCCAACCAAATAGACGACATCAAACTGTTTGCCAAAAATTAAAAAGAATTGGAAACCCTAATACAGACAATAGGAAAATACTGTCGGACATAGGGATGGAATTTCGCATAGAAAAATGTACCATGCTAATAATGATAAGCGGGAAACAACACATGACGACAGGAATATAACTACCAAACCAAGAAAAAATCAGGGTGCTCGGAGAAAAGGAAACCAACAGATACTTGGAAATATTGGAAGCGGATACCATCAAATAAGTTGAGATGAAAGAAAAAAATCAAAAAGAGTTTCTCAGGAGAACGAAGAAAATACTCGAAACCAAACTATATAGCAGAAATCTCATCAAAGTTTATCCCTTTGTTTGGGTTGTTCCCCTTTGTAAGATATTCGGGACGAGATAAAAACATTAACAAATGGATCCGAGATCAAGAAAACTAATGACTATGCATAAGGCCTTACATCACTGAGATGACGTAGACAGATAAAATGTGTCAAAAAAAGGAGAACTTACCACCATTAAAGATAGTGTGGATGCATCGATACAACGACTCGAAGATTACATAAAAAGCGCAGAGGAAGAATGATTACAGCTCCCAGAAACAATACAGGTGACACAATCATCAACAGAAGAAAAATAACCTGAAAACAAAAAAGGGGAAGAAAAACAACTGTACGGACATTTCAAGCAACAAACAGGCGAAATATATCATGAGAAGACTCAAACATGGATAAAAAAAAAGGGAAACCTTAAAAGAGAAACTGAATCTTTACCGATAACAGCACAAAACAAGCCATAAGAACTATGTCAAATCAGGAACAAACAAGACGTAACAAAAAAGCAGATGTAGATTACGTGGTGACATAAATGAGACGATCAATCACATGATAAGTGAAAGCAGCGAATCAGCGCAAAAAGACCAGACCTAGTGATAATGAGCAAAAAAAAAGAGAACCTGTCGAATAGTGAACTTTGTCGTTCCGACTGACCACAAAGTAAAACTTAAGGAAAGTGAAAAGAGACATAGATACATTGACCTGGCTAGAAAACTGAAAAAACAATCGAACATGAAGGGGCGGAGATACCAATCGGTATCGTCACCAAAGGAGTGGTACAAGGACTTAAGGATTTGGAAATAAGAGGACGAGTGGAGACCATGCAAATTCCAGCATTATTTAGATCGGCTAGGATACTGAGAAGAGTCCTGGAAACATAAGGAAAATTTCTCTCATTCAGACTCCAGAGGAAAACCATCAGCTAACATTAATGTGAAGAATTCGCAAGTGAGTAAAATAATAATTATGAAAATTAAAAGTACTTGGGAATACTAGAAGCGGGTCTATCAAACAAACGGAGATCAAAGAAAAAATAAGAACAAAAAACTTCTGGAAATCAGGTTCTGCGGCAGAAATCTCATAAAAAAACACTTGGGCAGTCCCCGCTCCGTGTAAGATACTCTAGACTATTCCTAAAATGAATACCAGTCCAAAAGACAAGAAAATTGATGACTACGCACTAGGCCTTGCATCCGAGAGATGACATAGACAGAACGTATGTCTCAAGAGAGAAAGGAGGACTCGGCAGATGCATCAATACAAGGAGCCGAGGTGTACATTAAAAACAGCAAAGAAATACTAATTACAACAGCCAATAACACCGGCGGAAACAGGAGAACAAACAGAAAAGCAATAAAAACTAGAAAACAGAAACGGGAAGGAAAACGACTGTATGAATATTTTAACAAACTGGCGAGATTGCACACAAGAAGACATCGACATGGCTAAGAAAGGGAAACCTCAAGAGATAAACTGAATCCCTTTTAATCGTGACACAAAACAACAGCATAAGGACCAAAAGGGTTAAAGTGAAAATTGATAATACTCAACTGAATAGCAAGTGTAGATTGTGTGCAGAAAGAGATGAAACGATGTCACATAAGAAGTGAATGCAGCAAACTAGGGCAAAATAAGTAAAAGACGAGGCACGACTGGGTGAGAAAGTTGATCCACTAAGAAATGTACAAAAAACTAAAATTTGACCCGACTACTCAATGGTATATGCACAAACCAAAATCCGTCCAAGAGAATGAGACATGAAATTCTCTGGGATTTTGTGATATAAACAGTTCACCTAATTCCAGCCAGAAAACTAGACCTAGTATTGATTGACAAGAAAAAAGAACTAGTCGTCTAGCGAATTTTGCCGTTATAACGAACCACAAAATAAGAATAAAAGCAAACGAAACGATAGACAAATATTTTAACCTTGCCAGAAAACTAAAAAAAAAAAACAGTCGAGCATGATGACGGTGATACCAATTGTAGATGCGTTTGAGACACTCACCAAAGGCTTAGAAAAAGAGAACTGAAAATCAGGGGAATAATCGAGACCATCTCGACCACAGCATTGTCAAGATTAACAAGAACACCCAGAAGATTCCAAGAGACCTGGAGAGATTTGCTAACACTATGACTCCTGTAGAAGACCACCAGCCGACGCTGGTGTGAAAAACACTCAGGGATTAAAATAATAATATATTACTGAATACTTCCAACATAAAAAGAGAGATAAATCTTTATCTAATTCCCAATATTTCATGTGATGTAATCACTTGTAATAATAGTTTTATCGCCATCTTTATTAGCTGGAACACAATATTTCAGCTATATAAATTAAGATGAGAAAAATGTTACAGTGTGATCTTTACACAAGGATAGGGACACATACATGATTAAGTTTATTCAATTCTTCATCATTTGTACAATTGTCGCGATTTTGGGACGTTATTTAATCTTTTAAAATTCTGAATAATTATTTGTGGCGACAAAATAATGAACGCAGCTTTTTGTTTTTTGTATAATTAGTCAAATAGTGTTCATCAATTTAGAAGCCTTAGGAAAAATTCAGAAAAGATAAAAACGCTTTTTACATGAACTTACAGGAAAGAACATCAATCTTTGTTTAAAAATTGTCATTCTCTTGTTGATTGCCACAGACAGAAACGAAGACATTTTAACATGGTAATCAGTGGCAATGCGATTAATCTGTTTCAATAAGTGAAACCAAAGAAAACAATGTCGAAATCCATGACAACTTTTAACATCTCAACTTAAATAGGATCTTCAAAACCACAATTCCTCTTTTTGGCGAAATTAAGTTTTTTATTACGCTTTGCTGAAACATAGACTGTACAACACATTAGTGAGAAAATAGCTAGTTTGCATAATGCATAAACAATCATACAAAATTTCTTTTTACTCAAACAAGAGGAACAACCTTTGATTATAGCATTCACCGCAAACAATATGAAAGACTTAACTCAAAATGTTGACATAGATGGCATTTTGTCCTTCTTGAGAGAAACAAAATTATACCAAACATTATAAACGTAAACATGATCATGTCATACAAAGTAATTATCAAAAAAACTCCCCCCAGAGGATTTTAATATATCGATAAAATGAAATATTTTTTTAAAAAAGCAAAAACAAAATAAACTCTTAAAAAACTAAACACAAATGTAAATATAAACATACAATTTTCTGACCTCCAGCCATAAAATAATTCAGATTGGTTTACATGCCGTTAAAATCAATCATTCAAATAATCCATTAATGTTACATAAGAAAAGAAAATGAGTTTTTTAGAACAGAGCAGTTAACTGGTAATAATGATACTTGATAATGTCCATCCTCGGGTTACAAAAGAGACGCAGTTGAATATCATAAAGCTTTGATGAGAAATTCTTCCACATGAACCCTGTTCTCGAGATATAACATATTTACACTATATAGAACACTGATTTTCTAGCAAAAGATTCCTACAATTTGAAAATGTGGAAAAATTCTTCGAAGAATTCATTGTATCAAAACTTCATATCAAAAGGTTCATATACAATCTAATACAAAATTAAGTTAAAAAGATGAAGAAGATAGTTTGATATCTGAATAATTATAGAAATTTAACCGAATAAAGTATTTTGTTGAAAAAATTCTGGAAACTTTTATTTCAGAATAATCAATTTTCCTAGTTTCTGAATTTATTGTAGTCCATTGATTATCAGGATATTGTCGTCATCTAATTTCATTTTAATATGATTAATCAGCAATGACTTGATGATCAATTGATTAGTTGATGTTTTATTACATATCAACCCTTGCGGATTATCTTATCCCGATCATCTGTGTGTGTGTGTGTGTGTGTGTGTGTGTGTGTGTGTGTGTGTGTGTGTGTGTGTGTGTGTGTGTGTGTGTGATTTGTGAGCGAATATTTAGTTAATCATTTATTTTCATATTGTTGAATTGTTTCAAGAATTCCTATTTGAAATAAGGAATTCTATTTTTAAGTAAATGATGGGATCCTAACAGGCACTAGCAATTTGAATCAGAGTGAACCTGGGAGTAATGGAAAGAGTACTCTACATTTCTCAAAGCCTCAGAACTTAAACCTCACAATCAGAAGCAGTTTAGTGTCATAAACAGGACACTCGTTGGATTGTGTTTTACTCCTCTGCAGAGGTACAACCGGCGAATTCTATAGCCCGAATCGACAAAGCGGATTAATCGGAAATATATAATAGAATAATATGATAATAATGACAGTTTCATCTGAAAACAACTTAAAATCTTATGTCTATTACTACTACAATAAAAATTAGATGCCGGTGAATGCGAACAAAGACCCCTTCTCAATTTTTCATAAGTTGCAAATCGGATGGAAAATTGCTTTAACCAAAAGAATTTTAATGCCGTTGAGCTAACAAAACTGACGCTACGATTTGCCATTTTTGCTGTGTTACTGTAGATAATTGCTATCTCCACTTTCATGTTAGATGCCATTTTACCAGAAACTCCAGTGTAACAAGGCAATAAAAATGTTACTCACAAATAGGAAACTTCAATCATACCGTCATAATGCTAACATTGTTAAACAAGATAATAGAATTACTTTCGAAGGAACTCTCTTACAGGTGCAGCATTTAGGCCCATATCTCTCACAGACGAAAATGAATAGTCAATGATTATGCATGTCGGAAAATTATCTGAAAATTTCCACTTCCGGTGGTGTTAATATGCTCCCCGTATATGTTGAAGTCACCGCAAAAATAAAATGTTTTATATTAGGAACGTCATATATTTATTAATATTGATATCAATAATGTCATCATCATCATCATCATCATCATGTCACGCGTGGATTTCCCAGACCCTCTTTCACCACCCATTTCTATCGTCCATCGCTCCCGGTAGATCCTCCAGGCTACATCCTTTGTCGGCACAGATCTGTTGTAGATAGGTTCTATCTGATCGTCCTACCTTTTCTCGTCCATGTGAAGGTGTCCACAGGAGTACATAGCTTATGAATTCGTCCTTACTTTTCCAGCGGTGTCCCACGTGTAGGGTTTGTCTAATTTGGATAGTTTTCGTCAGCCGTACAGCTGCTGTTTTGTGGATTGTTGCTTCCAGGACTTGTTCAATACAGTTCGCAGCATTCTTGTATAATTGCATTCAAGCTTTTTCTCCATACGCTTAATTAACGTCGATGTGGTGTATTCATATAGCAGTATTGACACGACCGCTGCTTGGGAAAAAAAAGTGCGTTTTATTTTATTGATAGCTGTCTATGCCTCTGCTAGTCGCGTTGATGAGACGCTGCTTCCGAGGTAGTTGAACCTGCCCACTAGTTTCAGAGGACCACTCTTAAGTGTAGAGATGCCGCTTCTTTGATAAAAGCACATGAATGCTGTTTTGTCTGCATTGACATGGAGGCTTATGCCACCTGCTGCTCGTTTCAGACTATGTTGTAGGGATTCGGCTTGAGCGGATAAATTTGCTAGAAGCGCTATGTCATCGGCGTTGTCTGCGTCCGTAATCGTTTGTGCGAGGTATCTTCAGCTTCTTTCCTTTGCCAACCTGAAACCATTTTCTTTCATTAAATCTATAGACTTTCTAAGCACATAGTCTAGGCAGATTATAAACAGTTATGGAGCTTATGTATCTCCTTGCAGCACACCTGCTATAGTGTCGAAGTAGTCTGTGTCTCCATCCGGTGAGGGTTTTTTTATTTTCGTGTTTTAAAATAGCATCATTATGGCTACGACGGTTTCTTTGAGGAGGCTGTAGGCGAGAAGTATTTGCTCCATCTTCCCTCTGTGTATGGAGTCAAATGACTTGGAGACGTCAATATACAATAGTGTTGTCTCGAGATTTTTTACACGAACTCCTTCTAGAATTCGACGGATAGTCAAAATTTTTGATGTCATGGATCGATTTCTCCGAAAGCCATTTTGGTTCTTCCAAAGTATTTTCTCAATTCTAGGTTCTATGCGGTTGCGTAGCAGAGCATTGTAGATCTTGGTCGCTATGGAAATAAGGGTTATACCTCGCTAGTTCTTGGCTATTCCGAGATCACCCTTCTTGGGGAAAGGGAGGGTGCGGTTCTTTGTCCATCTATCTATTGTGTTCTGGTTATATGCTGCGTTACAGTATCGGAGCAGTATGTCGTCGAATTTCTTTTGTTTTCCATATTTCTAGGGGTATTTCATCAAGCCCTGCTGCTTTCCTATTTTTAATTTTTCTTAGTACTAAGTTGAGTTCTTCTTGCGCAAACTGTCCTAGTTTGATGTTTAGATAATTACTAATAATTTTTGTGATTGTTTCATCCGTAACTTTCGGAGGTTTACCGAGTAAATTCTCGAAATGTTGTTTCCACAGGTGTATCGTACTTCTTGGCTGGCAGCTTTCAGTTTAGCTCTCGCAGTACTCTTCTTTCAACTCACTTCGTATACCGTCTGCCATGCTATCATAGATTGTCTATCTTCAACCGAGTCTGTAATCTTATTGATCTGATTTTGGATGTATTCTGTTAGTTCTTTTAGGTATACGTAAGTTAGTTTATTTTGTGCTTTCTTAAATTTCTGAGCATTGATATTGGTTGGGTTCCTGTTATTGCATAGGGAAGCGGTTTTTACGTCTGCACGCTTTTTCTAACAGCTAATGTCTAACAAGGGACTCTAGGTTTAGCACTTTGTTTAGTTGGCATGTATTCTGCAGCCACTTCTCAGTGGGCTTTCACGAAGTTCTTATATTTGTCATTCTGAGTAAGTGTTTCTGATATCTCCTAAAGTGCATCGAATTTGTTTCCTAATGTTAACGCATATCTATCTCTAGTATCCCTGCTGTTAAGCAGAGACCAACTATAGTGTACGGTTGTGGTTGTCGGGCCGGATTCTTTCGTAGGCACAGTCGTATCTTTGCCTTGACAATTCGGTGATCGGAAGACACACCCTTGAAAGAGGAATATACCTCGCAATTCAGTACGTTATTATTCCATTTCTTATTTATGAGGATGTAGTATATCTGTGCTTTAGAATTATTTGCGTAGTTGTAGGTCCATAGTTTTCTCTTTCTTTTCTGAAATTTAATATTAAAGCATGTTAATCTATTTTTAGCACGAAATCTGTTAGATGTTCCCCATTTCTGTTTGATGAGTTGTATAAGTTGAATTTGTTGTTTACGTTTTAACTATTTGGGCATTCATGTCACCACCGATGATGAGAACGTTATTTCGGAATGCTACGAAAAAGGGAGGATAGCTCGTTATAGTAGGCGATGAGGTCTGTTTTGTCACTAACATTGGAAGAGCTGCGGCTGGAAAGGGTTGTTGTGCTGGGGTTTCCATTAAACGGGGCTACTCTCATCCTCGGTTGTATTTTCTCGATGCTATTTAATGATTTTTGGGCTCGTGGACCGATGATCATGCCTACACCCCCAATCGTGGCGTTGACAGTCTGGGAGACAATTCACTGATCACCTTTATTTTTTAACTTTTGCTTGACTCAGCCAAACTAAGCCAATCATTTGGTTTCCTGCTACAAATAGAGGGTTAACAGGCAAAAGTTTTAACTAAGTGAGTTCAGTTTTCACTGAGTGTTTCCTCATTGCGGTTCGGTCCAGAACTAACTGAGCTCAGTTAAAGATGAACACTGTGCCATTGGACAATCATTAGCAAATTAATCTTGCAAACAATCACTTCTGTGAAGGTAGTTTGATCCCTATTCGTGGCATTCTACCATAATAAAGTGAGTTCAGTAAATCATTTGAGCGCCTAGGTTCTATCAATTTTGTTAAAATAATTTCTTGTCAGATGTTTGCAAATTTTTATAAAGTATACTGCTGAAAAAAGGGAGCAAAAATCTGTACCACATTCATTTTACCTACTGTTTGCTTACATCTTAATTTGAATAATATTTCTTACCTCTCTCATTATATATATATATATATATATATATATATATGTGTGTGTGTGTGTGTGTGTGTGTGTGTGTGTGTGTGTGTGTGTGTGTGTGTGTGAAACCATTATTTTAAATGATTACATGCCTAATTCTTTCTGAAATAAGATGAGGAACAATCTTCCTGTGAAGATATTTTTGTGTATCCACTTTTTGTTTTAAGAGGTTAATTTATTGTCCAAAAGGTCAAAACTCTGACACATGACCACACTGTCCGAAAAGTAAAGAAATTACCAAAATATTCACATGTTTTATCTCCCCAATTCCATCAGCATTTTTCACAGTAAAATAAAGCTCTTAATGCAAATCAAAAACTAAATTCGTATTGGTTGTAATTTTGTCGAAATATGTTTATCTACGAAACCATTACTGTTGTAATGAGTTCAATGCACACTTGATGTTCCAGATTTATAATCTTGTATAAAACTATGCCTAGAAAATTACAACAATTATTCATTCAATAATAGATGGACCCTACCTAAAAAAAGAGCACCTTCTTTCCATAAGGATTCTGAACCTCTAGTAATAAGAAAAAACTATACAAAATATTAGTCCAATAGTCCACACAGCATTTAGTATAATGACCCGTCTTTAAATGGCAAACACACATTAAATTCATTCATCAAAAATAAAGTCATCATGAGAAATAGTAAGGTCCACTGTGAAATTAATTATTTTACAACTTTTAGCTTTTTCTACATCTATCATTTCATTGAAAAAAAAAGTGTTTTTTTTTTCATGATAGCATTCTTGGCAAAATATAGAAAAAATTATTTTTATTTCATATAACATTTTCATAGGCACAAAAAATTTAACAGCTTCCTTTGATTGGATAATTTATTAATTGCATACTGGTAACATTGATTTCTGATAGGAAATGAATTACATGTATGTGGAAAACTTGCATTGCAGCATCTGGACAATTGTAGAGTGACGAGAAAAAAGGGAATTTAGAAATAAAAATTTGAATATTTTAGGGGGCTAAGATTAAAATAGAAATATACAAGGTTTTGAATCACTTCAAAAAATCAATTCAAGAAAGTTACTACTACTGTGTGTAATGTTCACAGGTGATGGTGTTTTTGTGATTTTTTTTTTCAACTTCTCTTATCTCAATCACGACAACAGCCTCAGTTAACTGAATGCACCGACTGCTAAGCCGTAGACACGAGGTTGTGTGTATGCTTAACAACGATTGTGTTACTATTGACTGCAGTTGCAGCTGCTTTGAGCGCCTGCTACAGAGCGTTAGTTAGCGAGGTAGTCTCCCGCAAGCTCGTGGCTATAGAAGTTACATTGGGCGTCAAATGATGTTCATTTTAGTAAATACCAAAATAAAACCAGTTGTATTACAGTGGTTAACACGAAATTCTCACAGATCAATGACAGTTTAACAACTTTGAATCAAACCAAATGCTCTTCTATTGAGTCCTTGTGCCTGACAGATCTAACGATGCTATGGAAACATCGACAGACACAACACTTGTTTTAAAATGAGAAGATCCTTGCAAGACGTTACTAATGATTTTAATACATTATAAAGTACCTCGTTCTTGTTACCCAGAATGAGGTTAGACTTTGTAAATAATGAGTGAGTGCAAGTCTCCAAATATTTTTGGTAAAGTACTTTTATACAATGTATTCAGTATCTAGTTTTCAAAATGTTCAGAATTATTCATATGAATGAACTTTTTAAAAATGTTGTTGTTATAACAATGTTATCAAACTTTTAATATTTGTTCATTCAATTATCTTCCCTCGCAGCGATATTCCTTACTATTTACTTTATGATTAACAGAATTCCTTTGACCTTTTACAAATATGATAAGTCATAATAAGTCATTGGATCATGGATTATAACAAACAAAAATACAACCCAGAGGAATAAAATGATGGATACTTTTGAAGACGTTGAGAATACTGAGGAAAATGTTAGTGATTTACGGTTACTTGAAATCATTATTCGATCCAATTTGAGAAACCGCCTCACTAAAAATAGAAAGAAAATATGGTAAAACTTCTCTATCACCTTACCTGGAAAGGTAATGTCGATTAGATGATATAATTAATAATAAATCAAACTTCGATATGTCCGAAAATTCATTCGTAAGCTTGTTTTTACCGAGGAAGAAATTGCAAATCTGATATATATATATATATATATATATATATATATATATATATATATATATATATATATATATATTCATCTGTTGTCAATTGCTATGGACACCTTGCTAGAGGTTAATTGTTTATCACCTTGTTTTGTATGAGGGAACTAATTGGTAAAGCTATTGATTTAACCACGTCAAGATGTAACAACTACAACTGCATCAACAGAAAAAGCAGATATCCGAGATTGGTTTGCATGCAAATATTTGTTCAACTATACAATAATATCAATCACGAGACACCTTAACAAGATATCTAATCATAGAAAAGACAGATGTAGGTCTATACTGTCATTCATAAAGCTAATTTTAGCGCAAACTGAATAGTTTCAGCTAGTATTGAAAATCGGGCCGCTACTTAAAGAGTTATACGCAGTTAAAACTGTTCAAAACTTTTTAGCCAACGAACTGTAATTTTGTGGTGTCCGAGAATGAATCCAATTATCCGCTTCAGTCAAAATTAGTATCGTTCGGCAGGCCTCTAAAACCAGTTTGAACAGTTAACAGAAAGCGTCGGAAGCTGACTTGCTTTAATGGATTGAACGGACCAAACTCACGCCGCATCTCACCTTCAAAAATATCAATTAACAAAAGAAGCAATAGTGTAATAGGAGACACCAATAGCCAAACATTCTTTAATAGCTAAGGAAAAATTTCCTTCTTTCCAAATGAAGCAATAGGGGAAAATCATACCCCAATAGCCAAACATCCTCTAAAAGCTGAAGAAAAACTTCCTTCTTTCCAAAGATAGACTTGCAACAAATATCAAATCTGAAATCTTTATCTGAGAATTAAGCCCATAGTACAAAATACTTGCATTAAATATGCAATGTAATATTTTACGCTAAGAATAGCTTTGATTCAACTGTTGGTTACTCAATGAAGATCGCACTCACTCCTCAATAATCTTCTTGACTGGCTCGTTAGTCATTACAACACAACGAAGAGCTCAAAAGTTTTTATGGAATGTCACAAGATCGCACCACCCAGCGAATATCCAAGCCACAATATGGATATTGATCAACTCGATATATAACTTATAGACAGAAGCAATAAAACCGGTAAAAAAGAGTTTGAATTTAGGCTGAAGCGGTTTACATAACCAAGGAAAGAGTTTTATTGAAAATTCATCACAAAAGTTCTGACTGAAGATAGGTATATTAAACCACGGCCAAATAAATTCCCATCGGAACATTATTTATCTCCCATCGATTCCTCAATGAGTCAAACTTTTATGTTCATCTTGCACCAATACACATCGGAAAGGCTTGAATACACCTCTCTTTGCCATTTTTAAACATAGTAATACAGATACTGCTGGTATATATATATATATATATATATCTATATATATATATATATATATATATATATATATATAACTCAGTACAATCTGCCTCGTGGCATTTGGAGAGGAGATGAGAACTTATAAAACGACAAGAGATGCTTGTGGCATAATGGTTATCGTCGTAGGAAATGGATTAGGGGAACCGTGTTCAAGTCCTGCAGTAAGTTGTTTGCATTTCACATAAGACTAATACGCTTTGTAAAGGTATGAATCAAATTATTCTCCCTCCAGCGATCGGAAAATAACAAAGCAGAGTGTTCCCTTTAATTTGGGAATGGCAACCTGTCTAGGAGAAGGAAAGCTCTGAATTCAAATCTGTTAAAGTCCGCTTAAAATTGACCTTGTGTCGCATCTTGCTCACGTGGTTGGATTGGTAAATACACAAACATCAACGAGATGATTGGATGATTTGCATTTGAAAAAAGACCCAGGCGTCTCTGATTATACCATGTTTCTTTTGTTTTTGTTTAGTTTTTTAGTCTTTTTATTTTATGCATTCTTTTATTTGCTTATCTTGTTTTCCTTTTAGGTAAGGAGATTTTTGCTTTTTTCAACACTAAGATCATCCCTTCTTTTGATGATGTCGCATATATATGCCCATGAAAATATTCACAAACATCACCTGTACATTTTTTGCTACTTCTCGTATATCAACTCATTAAATACTTCTCAAAAAAAATTTCTAAAAGACTTTTTTTTCACAAAACTTTCTCCTGGTCAAAGGTCAAAATTAGAAAAGAATCATTAAGAAACAAAAAGCGCAAAAGAAACATTCTTATTTGTTTTATCACTTTTCTTCATGTATATATATATATATGTGTGTGTGTGTGTGTGTGTGTGTGTGTGTGTGTGTGTGTGTGTGTGTGGATAGATAGATAGATAGATAGATAGATGTTGACATATGAAAATGTCCTTTTATTTTCTGGTAAGGTCTTCTTTTTTCATACTTCTCGAATTTTATTCCAGACTCTACCGATATATATATATATATATATATATATATATATTATAAGAAGGTAGGTTGTCACTAAATCACTTTGTTGTATGTGTCGAACCAAGTGCAATATAATATGGAGAGTGCTCAATATCTAGGATAGAGCTATAATATAATAACCATAAATAAATATATATTAGATATATATATATATTTAATTCATTGAATATAGACTGAGTTTTTTGCAAAACAATAATCATCAAGCAGTTAAGAAGATGGAATTGCTGAAAAGGATTAGATATACAGATCAAAATTGGCTCTGATTCCAAAACAAAGAGTGAAGCAACAGTAATCAAATCCTATGAAAATACTGTACCCAAGTATAAATCGGCATCGTCCTTCAGTGATGAGGAGTAACTTTTAACTTTAAGTAAAGATGGGTGCACATTGAACAACCTATATAACAAAGGGATAAAATGTCGAGATGCCTATACTTCTCTTAAGACCAGTCGGCTAATTCTTAATAGTTTTTTAATTTTTGTAAAACACGTGAGTGTGCAATTCTAATATTCTTGATTTGTGTAAATTCTTCTTTCATAAACTGAAAATTCATCTCAATGGTAACGTAGAGGACGATGATAATAATGAGAGCATCAAAATAAATTCAATAGACAAAGAGGAGTTCTTAGAACAATGGAGAACTCGTTGGAAAAAGTGTGTTTAATGTCACAGGGACAATTTGGAAAAATGTAAGCGTTTCATTCAGTGCTCATTCATGTCTTGGTCAACAAAGCTTCAATCACAGTATTTTCTTGAACATGTATCTCATAATATATAAAAGTTCCAGATGTAACATAAAATGTCGGGTACGTTTCACAGATCGATCATTCTGTTCATTGTTTATTGTTCAAGTTATCTGCAGTTTCCCTTGTCCCACCAGATATTTCGCTCATCACTGGGTATCACTCCACAAGGAATTTTTTAAATTCATTTTCCGGCATTTTTTATTCATGGAATTCCTTTGCTCTAAGGTTCTCCCTCACTTCCTCCTCTCCATCTCTCTCTCTCTATATATATATATATATATATATATACATTTTCTCTATCACTGTGGATATATGTATATGTATATATATACATCAATTGCATATCACTGCATTATTCAAAAACCTATTTTTCAGTGGAAACTTTCACACTTACGTAATATATAAATGATATACCAAAATTTAGAAATATTTCTTAGAATGATATTTGTTAGATGTATAAAAACTCATAAATACAAAATAAGAATAAAAAATAAAGTAATTTTCTCTTCATCTCTCTCTCTCTCTCTCTCTCTCTCCATATATATATATATATATATATCATTCCTTCTCCCTCTACTTGTCCTCCTCCTCCCTCAACTTCATTTTATTGGCTCCTGCGCACCATCACCATCACCACCACTTCATCTCAGTGCAGCACGTGAGCAATACATTTTTTCTTAATAGCAGCCGGCGCTGTTCAATATGTAACCGAAGCAATTATCTTCATAAGAAAAAATGTTTCATATGAACTCTTGAGTTGTGTCGTAACCAACTCTGGGGATCAAGTGACAGCAGACCTCTTTGTTATTATTATTATTATTATTATATGGATTGTCTTGGATTTGGCGAGTGATCCAGTAATGATAGATCCAACAATGTACAATTTTGTACTTAAACAAAAGATCCAGGTATTTTTCTAGCCTTTTACTTTCTGTCAATTTTAATCGAAAATAATGAAATTTTCTTCTTGTTAACAATGATTCGATCTGGTTTTCTGGCCTTCTTTGGGTATTCACTTATATTTCAAAATCCGAGAGTATTTACGTTTCCTATTCACTGACAGATTCTGGTTTATGCTTATATAGTATGCTCAGATCCTAGTCGTTTGCACAGTCACAAGTGCAGCACCATCTGCTCACAACCAACCATATATATATATATATATATAAGCAAACTTATTTTATTCGGTTATTATATGTTTATATATCTCATCTACACACACTCTGTATTTGCTAATTTCCTGTCTTATTTCATTTGATTTTTACTAGTTCTTACAACATAGTTTTGACGTGCACTCAATAATGGTTCAGTTTCTCTCCTCAGATGTCCTTTTCACCATCATGTCGACGTTGTTTTTTCTGCAGTTCTTTCAAAAACGACTGGAAATAACTATATAGTTGGACAGCAATCCATTTTCATCTTTTCGTTTTGAGAGTTTCCTGGTACTCTCTTCGTCCTTTCGTTACTCTTATTACAACTTTCGTTACTCTTGTTACAACTTTCGTAATAAACCTTTCATGACTGACTTGAACACTTGTCAACCCTTTGATAACCAAATGGAAGCAATTTTTATCATTCTTAGTAAATTTAGTTCTCTAGTTGTGTTTTTTGTTTGAACATCACATGACCACATATCAACCTCGTTTCCATCTTAATAAAGAATAATCCCCACCCAGTCTTTCTACTTTTATATTCTTTTTGAGTAAATTTATTTATTCACAGTTTTGTCGAAACTTTGGGGTGGGGCAGGGGTCAGAATAAACATCGATTGCTCATTTGAAAATCATCAATACAACTGTTATTCACTGGGTAAATATCAATTGGATTTGTTAAAATTCCAATGACATAATTTCTTATTTTAGACAAAAGCAAAAATTAATAAAACATATTCATGAGTATGCACTAATCTTTATGAGGGGCATTTTTCAATTACCCCTTTTTAGTGTTATAACACGAAGAATCAACCTCTCAAGTGACACAGAGCATGCATCTTGACAACAGATTTTCACATTACTCAATTCGCTTGTCTTTGTAAATTAATATTCTAGTGATGGAAAAATGTATTACGAATGATATATATATATATATATATATATATAAGTGTGTGTGTGTGTGTGAACTCACATTGGCTTTTATATATGTAGATTATCAGTATTCATATTCATGATTGAGTTATGTGTTAAGTTTCGATAGAAAACGATTGACAGTAAGGCTTCTTAAATGAATCTAATATATATATATATATATATATATATATATATATATATATATCATTATTATTATTATTATTATTATTATTATTATTATTATATTATATTATATATTCTTTGTTTAAAATCAAGAAATTTAGAAAGAGTATTCCATAATAAATTTATTTCAATTATATATATATATACATGTGTGTGTGTGTGTGTGTGTGTGTGTGTGTGTGTGTGTGTGTGTGTGTGTGTGTGTGTGTGTGTGTGTGTGTGTGTGCTTATGATGATATAAACAAATGAAGTTCTCCATAAATATTAGATGAAATAGATCAATTGAAAATTATAGAGAGGGGATACATTGATAAAGAGAGCTTGATAAAAATAAAATGTAAAAGATTTGAAAAATCTGAAATAGATAGATATGAACAAATTGAGATAGATAGACAGATAGATAGACACGCGTGCTTGAGCGCAGACACCTAGAGCGGATCCAGCCGACCAAATTTCCCCGTTCCTATGTTCTCATGACAGCCAATGCGTGCATGTGTACGCGGCTGGCAGCCGATCAGCTGACTGACAACCATTGATAAATTTCTTTCGTCTTACAACAAAGCGGCAGAAGAAGAAAAAAGAAAAGACAAACAAAAAAATAAAAAATGAAAGGAATGCTGAATGGAAGCGACGCGCATGCGCGTGCCTAAAACAATTTTTTTCTGTATACGTGCGTTCGTGCGTACGTTGGCTGATAAAAATGAAATCAATAACCGAATTTATGTGGGGGTGGGTGCGTATTGATAACGTTCAAGAGAGACAGAAGAGAGAGACACACAGACAGAGACAGAAGAGAGATTGAGAAAGAACGAATAGGGAGGGCATTTTTAAGTTTTCCTGTATCATAACTCAACATCAGTATTTTCTAAATGTTTTTATGTTATTTCTTGAATATGTACGCGTGCGTACGTGCGTGCGTATGAGCATATTAAGTTTGGCGTTTCAAGATATTGTCTACGCTTAATTTTGTCTGGCATAGGGCCACCATTGTAGAATACTCGGTAAGAATCAAACTCCTTACATGATCTTAAAGTTTCTCGCCAGATACCAACCACCACTTTCTGGTAAGCGACCGAGCTATACATGCAACTGACAGTGTGCTTATCCTTTACTGATTCCTTTTTAACTTTAGCATGTCCAAAAAAGAAAAAAAACTGGTATCACGTCAACTATAGTTGTAGACATCAGGGAATGGCCTGTTCCTTTTTTTTAAAGTGCAATGAGATAATGGGAAGCAAGGGTAATATCTTTCGCTTAATACTCACAAAATTGTACTCTATGGTCATTTGTTTAAGCTAGAAATTTTGTACCCCGTATCATATAATTTTGCAGAATACAGCAGGTCGTTTCTTTATGTGTTCCTTTCAAAAAGGGTCGAATATTTTCTTTAATGGGATGCTCCAGGCTTCTCATTAGAGAAAAGACTACTCTAACTCAGATGATATTCCACTCCTTCAATCCCAGGTTTTCTCAATTCCTATCTCATTTTAAATTGCCATCTAGTAGTTTCTTGTCAATATACTTTTAGAGAGGAGAAACACTTTATTGGCCCCAGGAAATTCTTATTTTAACTGAGTCGTGAAACTTTCATTTGATTTAATGCCCAATTCCTCTCCGGACTAAACTTCCGCCAACACCCACTCCTTATATTTGAAATTCCTCCTCTGAGAAGTGCCTCTTGTTTGAGAATTAATCGTATAGCTGCAGTTATCAAGACATACTCCTGACCCGATCCATTGCAAAAAGGAATTGCTGCATAGAGAACAGATTCATTGTCCTAAGGAAAAAAAAAACAATTTTACCATTCCTTGAAATCGAGTTTCTTTCTATTCATACGCTATGGCATAACTTTATTCTTCTTTGGAGATTCATACCCTTCTTTAAAATTGTATTATATCATGTCAGACTAGCGCTACTTATATGCATGTTGCATCAAATAAACTTGTGTCATATAGAAATAAATGATTACGGAACAGGAAGATTTGGGTTCCTGTCTTTTAAACAGATATTCTTTTTACATGAAATGACACGAATGGTCTACAATAGAAATTCAAATAGGGCTTGACCTTCCCTGCGCGAACACTGACATTTTTCTTCTTCAACAACACTATTCATTGTCCATTCAAATTCACTGCAACAAATGTAACACAAAATACTCATTTAGATAGTTTCTAATCCTATAATATCGTACGAATTAACCCAAAAATCCACTTTCTTAACGTGATTGTTTTACAAAGAGGGATATTGGGTAAAATGTAAAATTTGTGTAATGCTCCTGGTCTACCCACTTGAACTGAAGTTAATTATAAACGGATTTTTGCGTTTTCTAGCAGGAAAGTTGTTTTTTCTTTTTCGTTTTTTTTTTTTTTTTCGTTTCGCTTTTGTTTGTTTTTTGTTATACTTTATTATTAGTTGTTTTTTTTGTTTGTTTTTTTTTTGTTTCTTTTTTGCATTTTTCGAAGACAGCATCAATATTGAGAAGATATAATTGAAAACCTTATCCTCTGGGTGACGTCTAAAAATTTGTTTATCCTTCAGGGAGTTTTCCAATCCTTGTTTTGCTGAGGGTGACTCCTAGTGAAAACTGAACTCACAACATGAAAGAATAGTTAGTGAATACTGGTCACAACATTGGGCTTATCTTTGAAGCATTTGTAAATTTACACATTTGTTTTCAAGTACGAGGGTCAGCAGAAGAGTTCTTTGGCTGATCCAGATCCTCTCATGGAATCTGACCAAATGAGGTTTTTTTTTCAACATATATCTCCTTGCAGTCCACAAACTTCTTCTATCAGTGTTGCAGTGCATAGTTCTCATTGGTAAAAAATGGCATCAACAGCAGATATGACGAACTTTTCCGCCCACCCACGTACTTGATAATATTTCTTCATTTCGAGTTAATATTATATTCAATAGATTATTCAGACAAGCTTACTCTTTACCAGATTATGTTCAGACAACTGAATCATTTCTTCGTATTCTTGATGCTGTTAAAACAATATTTCGATCTATCTGTTTTTCAGTCTATGTCTACGCTATCCTAATCTATATATATGCTCTATCACTGATACTGAACACACTTTATTTACAAATATAGCAAACTATATATATATATATATGTGTGTGTGTGTGTGTGTGTGTGTGTGTGTGTGTGTGTGTGTGTGTGTGTGTGTGTGTGTGCACTCACAAACGCCTTGAGAGTCATTTTCAATGTTGACAACTTGTATAATAGCTTTCCGATAATGAGGGAAAGTAGTTAAGCAAACTTCATCAATCACTCACACACACACACACACACACACACACACACATACATACATATAGGTTGTGGAAAGAGATAGAGAGAGTGAGAGAGAAGTATATCGGTGGAGAGAAAAGGTAAGAACGAATAAGAGGTGTAAAAGAGTATTATGTGATATAAAAAAGTATGGAATTTTAACTCTTACTCATTGATGATAAACAGACTGACGTTTGGCGAATCACATTACTGAGATTCTCTTCTGTAAGTACGAGAGATCAGAGTTCGATTTCGGTAAAAACCAGGATTAAGAATGTCTATTTTCTAGTCATTTAGACGCTTTACCCTTGAGACATTTAGCAACTTTATTCTCCTTTTCCGTTTTCTGTTCCCTTGTCTTTGCACCTGACTTACCAAAGTTTATTAATATCATGAACATATTATAGCTGACTGAGAGAAAAGTACAGAACTATATAGGCTGTGTACTCTCAAGGTTGATAAAAGGTGCAATGACTTTTTGAAGTGGTCATTGCTTAAGTGATGGTAGAGAGATCAGGCTATATGTTGTCGACGCAATTTCTAACAGGACATTATACAATCAAATCTGATATTATTAGATATGATTCATTACCAAATTCTATATCATTGAAACTCTATAACCAAGAAAATATCAAGTTTGTTTTGAAAAAATAGCTATGCACTTTCTTCGAACTGTTTCGTATTTGTATTGCTTTTTACAGAGTTTCAAATCAGTAGACTTTGATCATACGTAAGACAAAAAATATGATGTTCCACTAGAATGATAAAACCTGGTATCTTTGATTTAGAATAAAATAAACTTTTATTTTTAAAATGGCAGAGATGTAATTCTATATGAGCAATATTATGTTATTAAATGATTTGGGAATTCTGCAGGGTGTATTGGTTAATAAGCAGGATTTTCAGAGCATTGTTAGTGAGTTCGATTCTCACTGGGTGCCTAAGACTTCCTGCTTTGATCCTCTACTAAATTTAGTAGTTTAACTATATCAAACAAAATGATATAGATAGGAATTCTTGAATTCGGCTTACGTCACGAGTGAAATATTTATTTCAAACTCGTGCAAGAGATCAGTGTTCGAACACAAATAAAAACCAACACTTTGAGTGCTCATTTCCATTCCATATTGAGCCCCACAGTAAACACAGTTGTAAAAGTACAAAAATATGTTGTTGTTTTTTTTTTATATTTATTTTTATCTAACTTAGAAGTATAAAATCAGAAAACCGGTATTCTAATACTGATTTTCAAAACAAGCAAGCTGTTTCCGTTTGGATGTTTGACAACCACAATTCTTTCTCTCTTTACACTTTTGCTGTTGCGCTGAATTCATGCAATATTAATTTATAATGAATTATGAATATATATATATATATATATATATATATATACTGCATTATCCAAAAACTGAAAAACATAACCATTTTTTATTATTAGCACAAATTTTAATGAAACATCAATGGATTTCACATATGTTGGTAGTGATTATTTTCTTTAATTATTGTTGTTTCTTTAGTTGTAGTCAAAAGTTATTAACGAAGGACCAATTGCAATTAGGATATTAAAGTAAAGAAAAGAAAATTCTAAAAAATGTCCCGTTTTTAACTTTTCTGAGAATTTTCAATTTTAGAAAATTATAACTTTTTGCCACGGCTAAGAGATCAATAATCAAGGAAAATAATCACTTCCTACGAGAGTCCAAATCATTGAAGTTTCATAAAAATTCGTGGCTATAATAAATAAAACGGTCCAGTTTTTTCACTATCTGTTTTAGTCCAGTACTTTATATGGAGAGATATATTGATGTGTGCGTGTGCGTGTGTAAGAGAGAGAGAGAGAGAGAGAGAGAGAGAGAGAGAGAGAGAGAGATAAAAGAAACAGACAATTAGTTGGGTGATTTTAAGAACGCAAGTTTAGCAACCCAATACTAATACTCCTTACAGGGAAGCCTACACTTCTACATTTGTACATAATTAAGCGCATATATATATATATATATATATATATATGGGTGTGTGTGTGTGTGTGTGTGTGCGTGCGCGTGCGCCTGTGTGTGTGTGTGAAGATACGCACAGTGGTATGCATGTTCTTGTACCTGATGTCATTGAATGTGTTTGTCTGTTTTAAAGAGAAGGATTTTTTTTATATGACCTTCACAGATGTGTGTGTGGTAAGATATTTTATGTAAGCTTTACCGAAAGTACAAGAACGCGTCTTTGAATGTGCGCGTGTGTGCTCATGCGCGCGCGCCGAGCGCGTGATCTGTTGTCGGAGAGGATAATGTGGGGTGATGGAGGAAATGGTGAGAAGAAGCTTGTTGGTAAAAAGGGCGGAGCGGCCGTGTAAACTTGCATAGCAAAATACCTTTTAAGCGAAGACTATTCCAATACACACACACTCGTGCGCGTGCGCGCACACACACACACACACACATATATATATATATATATATATATATATGTGTGTGTGTGTGTGTGTGTGTGTGTGTGTATGTGTGTGTGTGTGTGTGTAAAGACCTGGTGCTGTACAGATTTTTAATAACTTCTCTCGTGAATTAGATAAAATATTACAGAAAGTGCCGAATGAAGCAAAGTTAAAATATTTGTTCTTGAAATAATCTTGAATAACAAATATGACCAGACTTATATGTATTTCCCAAGTTTAGCCTTATCCAGTCCAACAACTCAAATGTAAGACACACAGTGAGGATCAAACCCAGTACATAGTACAAATGATCTGTAATCATTACCTACAACGAAGCCCTCATGTGATCAATTACATGACAAAAAATCTATTAACCTTTGAATTGCATATGTTGGCTATATAGATACTTAGACAGCTTAGCCTAGTATGGCACAAGGTCAAAAGAAGGGTGCATTATTTGATAACCAAACTCTATACAGTAGAAATGGTCGACAAAGCTACTTGGCTCAATACAACGGCTTTAACTTTCCAAGAGATAAATATAGTGAATCTAATCAAGTTTTTTTATCAGCATTTCGTCAGTTTATACTTTAAATATAAAATTTTAAAAATCCAAATTTCACGGACATTTTATCGACACACAAACACTGACAAAGACACAGACACACACACTTCTACACTCACATGTTTGAGCCTGCACACATTATAATTATATGTATATAGGGGCGACGAAATGATGTAACAATCTAACTCGGCACGGTATCGATATTGCGAGTTCGAATTTAGACAAAGGCAGCTTCAATTTACTTCGCAAATACAATCTTTGTGAACAGCTTCGATTTAATTCTTCCTGTGCTCAGTTACAATACAAGATATCTTAAAAATAGGTCTTATTACTGACATGACACGGGGATTGGCAGACCAGACAGTTCATTAATGAGAAAAACACCCTTCTTTGTTGAAGCAGGAAAATGTTATTTGCATTTATATAGAGAGAGGGGGTCTCTGTGTGTAGGTGTGTGGGTCTGTGGGTCTGTGCTCATGTTCTACAGATGATGGTTGCGTGTATTTAGCTTTGCTTAAACTCAATATTTAATTTTTATAACTCTCAGAAAAGATCAAAATTATTAACAAAATATTTTTTTGACGAACTATGTTTTTACCATCAGTTAGATGATTGATATAATGTACTCGGATATTTATGTTACCTTTTGTGAATCTGGTACAAGACTAAAAAGCTAGACCTCTAACTAAAGGCCAAATTCGCTACCTATTGCTTATAAACGAATTTAGTCGAAATTCAACGATAAATTTTCTAATTTTTTAGAAAGATAGAAAAAGAGAGAGGGGTGTCGGTATAAAGCTATGAAAGGACAAAAAGAGCAATGGTTATATCAAAATATTAGACTAAATAGATACATTTTAATTGATATGGATATTTGTAGATAAAAAATAAATTAATCAATAGATCAGACATGAGGTTCGTTGTTTCAAGTCAACCATTTGAAATTTGTCATTGGTATTACATTACCGCTGCCGCTGCTGTGTGGGAACCATCACGTGGCTGACTAAAGCCGGGTCACGTGACCGGCCCGCCATTGATACGATTTTCAGTACAGATGGAAGCGGCAAGCGCCCACCTGCTTTCGCTGCTGCTGCTGCTGCTGGCGATGTCGTTGCATCTGTTCTTGACTTGAACTGTATCGATGATGGAAGCCGGCCGCTTCTTGTTCTTCATTTTATATTACTCTATGAGTTAAGGTGGGTGGATGAGCGATTGAAATTGGATGAAGACATTTCGGGGCAAACGGAAGAGGAAGTAGCAAGTGATCGAGAATGGACAACATTGATACTCTCTCTCTCTCTCTCTGTCTCTCTCTCTCCTCTCTCTCTCTCTCTCTAGTTATATATGTCTGCCTGACTATTAATTCATGTCCTTGGAAAAGGCCTCAATCAAGTTTTCCTATCAGCTGATACCTTAACAAAAATGTGTCATCATTGGTATGCCTCGATGTTTCCCGGAGAAAAGATTGCATGGGTCAGATTGCTTGGACAAAACCACTAAATCACTAAAACTACTAAATCACTAAATCACTAAAACCTACCTTATCTGTCGCAGCAGTTAGAGAATAGTCAACTTTGCTCTATGGCCTTACACACACACACACACACACACACACATATATATATATATATATATATATATATATATATATATACCCCATTTATCAGCATAAAAGCACACCAGAACATGAGAAAAAACTTCATTTTGTTCTGTTCATTTTGGGGAATACATACGGAAAGGCCAATTTGAAACCATGAGAGCATAGAATTATGTTTCAAGATTTCTTTTTTAAGTAACGTCTTCTGTACTGATTGAAACTTGAAATATTTGGAGAGAGAGAGAGACACACACGTACATTACAAAATAAAGCTTCGTATACGCTGAAGGCAATCTTCTTGTTGCGACCTCTGATCGGTGGGTAGTCAAAGGACAATTGCCGTTTTTACTTCTGATCAATGGGAGACTACATTAAGTCTGAAAAAACAAAGAAAAGAGAACGATATTTTTTAACCAACCAGGTCAGAAAAACGAGAAGAGAGACACATCCAGCTGAGAAAGAACTTCCATGTGGCTTCTCACTGTTCTCTCCAGTATTGATTTAAAAAATAAGGTCTCTCTCTCTCTCTCTCCCTCTCTCTCTCTCTATATATATATATATATATACTCGAATGGATGTAAAAAATCGTACAAAAGATATACAGTTTCGAGGGGTTTCAACTGTGTCTCCATTCCTTTTCATGAATAGTATAGTTTCATTTTAATTACAATCCTAATACTTAACATTGACTCCCTTTCCTTGGTGTCTTAGTTGATAGCAACAACAGCAGCAACATTGATGACAATTATAACAATAATAATAATAATCAGTGAATTCAGTAAATTATCACAGAAAGATTATAAGACTAGACACGACTGGTTGGGCAAAGTGATCCACTGGGAATAGTGCAAGAAATTTAAATTTGGCCATACAAACAAATAGTATATGCACAACCCAACATCTGTCCCAGAAAATGACACACACAAACTCCCCTGGTATTTTGACATACTAACGGACTACCTAATCTCAGCCAGACGACCAGACCTTATAATAATCAATAAAAAAAAGAGAACTTGCAAAATTGTGGACTTTGTTGTCCTGCCTGACTACAGAGTAAAATTGAAAGAAAGTGAAAAGAAGGATAAATACCTGAACCTTGCTAGGGAATTGAAGAAACTGTGGAAGATGAAAGTGACAATAATAACAATTGTAATTGGTGCTCTTGGTACAGTCACCGAAGAATTGGTAAAAAGACTGGAGGACTAGGAAATAACAAGACGAGTGGCGACCAACCAAACTACTGCATTATTGAGATCGGCCAGAATACAGAGAAGAGTCCTGGAGACTTGAGGAGACTTGGTGTTGCTCAAAATTCAGTGGAAGTCCATCAGCTAACGCTGATATGAACAACACAATCAGTAAATGATAATAATCATGATGAGTTCACCATTCTTTGGATTAAAAAATTCACAAGTACGGATTCTTCCTTTTAAAACGATAGTAGTGAATACCCAAATCGCTATAAGGTCTCAGTTGTAAAAAGAAAATTTTCTTTAAGGAACATGACTTATCTCTTCTTCACGTTCAATATTCCTGAAAACTTTTTGATACAAAACAAACATTAATAAATAATGGCCACCCTAATTTTGTCCTTGACAACGATATACACAAAACCCTCAAAATGTTTCTAATAATATGGATAGCAATAACTACAATAATAAAAATCATTAATTCATTGTAATCAGAAGAACGCTGACTAAAAACGTTTCCAATCGGTACTGAAAAATGCATAAAATGTAATCATTTACTGCAAAAATTTAAAAAGTCGAATTTATTAATTAGCAACAACTCCCTTTAACAAAAAATAAAAAGGACACACTCGCCAAACAAACGCACATTGGTTTTCTTCTGTGGGGAATGCCTCTCTCATCCATAAAAACACTAAATTTCTATATCGGACAAACTTTTACTCAAAGTATCTGTATGTTTCACCTGCCACTTCTCAGACTAAAGTATAATCAGAAATCATCGCCACAAACACACATCACTCGAAACTTCAGTCCAACTTGCATCATTGTCAGCTCTTCTTAACCATACATACATCAACGAAAAACTGCTGCCAATATATATATATATATATATATATATATATATATATATATATATATATGAATGTGAAGAGATCAGCGGGATGTATATTTGTACATATTGTCTTTGCCTTCCGCACTTTCCCAATATATATTGCCAAGGGAAATTTTCTCAGCTGCACCTTCTGAAGGTGTTACACTGATCCTTTCAACAACAATAAAAGGTTAATACAATGCAGATAGATAGATAGATAGATAGATAGATAGATAGATGCTTGTTTAGACAGTAGACATATTGTGTATTCCCTGTCGGTGTTAATAGTTTGATTTTCCCCAGTTTTAAAGGTTAACGCAATACGCAATCTTCATTACGTCCACTATTTTTCTTTTGTTACACAAAATACATTTACAGATACATATATATATATATATATGTGTGTGTGTGTGTGTGTGTGTGTGTGTGTGTGTGTGTGTGTGTGTGTGTGTGTGTGTGTGTGTGTGTGTGTGTTTGTATCAGTATACAAAGAAAACATGACGAAAACATTGCACAGACTATAGACAGCTAGGTATATATCATAAATACTTGAAACTACTTCATCAGAGACAGCAGAGATAAGATTTTATGGAGTAAAAGTGTAAAGAATACAGCAACATCGTAGGTAAACACAGAAATGAAAACACAATAGTTTACAATGGTGATTTATTTTAAGTGAAGCCAAAAATGAAGATGATTCTTAGCACTTCTTCCACTGTAACAATGAGACAGTTCTTCCAAGTTATACTTTTTTTAATTCCAAAATATCTTGATTACCTTTGGCTGATATATTCTATAATCTTCCAAATATTTTCTGTAGTGTCCCATTATGTCGCACAGTTTTCAAACTGCTTTTTGCTTTAGTTGCTTTTATTCCATAATATATTTCGCCCGATGTAATAACTAGATTTTAATCTGTCGGCTGATACATTCTTCGGTCTTGCCAGGTGTATGTGGTATATGAGTATTTTTAAAAGTCTGAACTAGGTCCGATTGGAAAGCCTGTTGAGACAAAACAAAATTTGTCCCAAATATAAACATGAGAAATTAGCTTTGAGGAAAACTACTATGTACTCCAGAACAATTTAGCCAAATCTGTGACTAATTCGCGGATCTAAAGAAGAGGAGGGATTGAAAAAAATGCTTGTTTGTTGTCCACTTGTCTAATGTCTACTAATCACTGGACAGTGGCTTATTGGCGACATTAGACACAGATGTGACCTCCAGTTGCAATCAATGATATTCTTGGTTGCCTGGGCTTCGTGGCAATCGATGGTTGAACTAACGCTTCGACGTGAGCTGACCTGGAATGACCTCTGACTTCATCTTTTATGACAACTCTACCAATAAGTGAAATACTCATGCGCTAACACACAGCATACACGCAAGCACACACGCATAAATACTTACTCGCTAGCTCAGCTTTTTGTTAATTTTCGCAATTCATTTTTTAAATTTTCCTCTCTCTTTTAGTTGTACACGCACTTGTCTATCAACCTGTCCGTTTAGATAGATAGATAGATAGATAGAAAAGTTCATATGATGACATCATATGTACTGTTGGCTTTTCCCAAAGGGATCTAACCACTGCAATATTGATAGAAGAACAGTTGACCGCAGATGGGGGGCGCTGTGTTGAAAAATAAACCTCATTTCGTCACCTTTCATGAGAGTATCTGAATTAACCACTGAAATTTTCAGCAAAGCTTCGAATATATATATTGCTTAGTATAAAATGTTTCCTATATAAATGTTTCCTATATATATATATATATATATATATATATATATATATATATATATATATATATATATATATTTCTTAGGATAAAAAAAATATACAAGAGCACATTTAGTTAAACAAAAATTTCTTTTATTTGCTCTATGTACGATGAAATTCATTAATTTTCTTTTAAAAAGACCCAATTCTCCAGCTGGAAGTAGGGATCCTACAGATTATAATTCTATTTGCTTTTTCAACGAATTATAACTCTTTAAGCGAAAATGTTCTGGGCTCCCCAATTTACGAGGGATAACATTTTAACTCTTATCCACGTTCCAATTCAAAAATGCCGCACTCCTTCGGATAAAAGAACTTCAAATCCCTATTTCTATAAAAAAAATTTCCAATTACTCAAAGATTATGATGGTAAAATGTGTTCTTTCTGAGTAATTCTCATCGCAGAGAGGCATTTATGCAAATGTCTCTTTTATTGCTTTTTTTTAAAATTCAACAATAATTTTTATAAGGAAAACTTCGGATTATTCATGGTTTCTCCGTAGTTTGTCTCTTTTTAGAATTCTTGGAATCTGGTCCTTTTCAATATATCTTGCTTAGACTCAAAATATCTCCAATATTCGACGACGCATTAATTCTTTTTTACTCTAAAAGTTTTAAAACATCAGATATCACTGACAGACGAAACAAAATAGAACTAGCCATAAATTTCACCATTGTAATAAAAGCTAAAATTCTTTACCATTCCTAGATAATATAGACTTAGAGGAATTATAATCAATATCAAAAGTATACTGAAGATCAACCAACAAAAATGACCATGTCGATTTCTTCTCACGTTATAGTAACAGGTTTCTCATTAAAGAGCACTTAGAATATGTAGCTTTAATTATTTAGATAATGACTTTGAATACATTTGAAATACTTTTAAATCCTTCGATATCTTATTTCTTCCATGCACAAAGATCGTAAAAAGGCTTATAAAAACACATTCTAACAGACTAAAAAACGAACAACCGAAGAAAAAATAAATTAATATTTTTCTATTTTTAAGTAGAGGAATTATATTGTGAATTGAAAAACCATGACCAGAAAATCCGGCGAACACTTACGCACTACATAAGGAAACAGCTGGACAGCTGTTTCGACCTTATTAGGTCTCATCGGCAGTGTATATCGGGATCTTCGACACTGAAGATCGAACTAGCAACCACAGATTGCAGAGCTAAAACTCTACAACTGAGCCAACAATTCATATTGCACATAAGTAACGCCAAATTAACTAGTAATCGTAATCTATGGTCGATGGTTCGATCTGCAGTGGTGAAGATCACAGTATACACTGCTGATGGGAGCTAATAAGGCCGAAACAGCTGTCCAGTGTTTCTGTATGTCGTGCGTAAGTGTTCGCCGGGTTTTCTGGTCATGGTAATTCAATTCAGGAAAAAGAAGTTAGCTGAAGCAAAGATCCAAAAAGGAGTATTTAAAAGAGATGCACTATCACCATTACTAATCATAATTGCTATGATGCAACTTAACCACATACTCAGAAAATACACAGCTGGATACAAACTTAGTTGATCGCAAGAAAATATCAATCACCTAAAGTATATGGATGACATCAAACTATTTGCAAAAAATGAAAAAGAACTGGAAACTCTAATACACGCAGTTAGAATATACAGTCAGGACAGAAGAATGGAATTTGGAATAGAAAAATGTGCCATGCGAGTAATAAAAAGTGGCAAACGACATCTGACTGAATGGAATTACCAAATCAAGACAAGATTAGAACGCTCGGAGAAAAGGAAACCAACAAATACTTGGGCATCTTAGAGGCTGACACCATCAAACAAGTGGAGATGAAAGACAAGATTAAGAAAGAATATCTCAAAAGAACTAGAAAGCTACTCGAGATAAAACTATCTAGCAGAAACTTTATCAAGGGAATAAATACCTGGGCTGTACCCCTCGTTAGATATTCGGGACCCTTTGTGAAGTGGACCATTGATGAACTTAAGCAAATGGACCAGAGAACAAGGAAACTAATGACCATGCATAAGGCATTACATCCCAGAGGCGACGTTGAAAGACTATATGTTTCAAGAAAAGAGGGAGGAGGAGGACTTGCCAGCATTGAAGACAGCGTTGACGCATCGATTCAACAACTCGCCGACAACATAGAAAAACACGAAGGAGGACTGATTACAACCATCAAAAACAATACTGACAACACGATGATCGACAAAACTAGGAAACAAAAATGAGAAGAAAAACAACTCTACGGGGGTTTTAAACGACTAATAAACAACATATCACACGAGAAATCCTGGACGTGGCTAAGATAAGGAAACTTTAAGAGAGAAACGGAATCTCTCCCAATAGCAGCACAAAACAACGCCATAAGAACCAATCATATCAAAGCAATAATAGATAAGACGCAACAAAATAGCAAATGTAGTGACAGAGACGAAACAAACAATCATATAATAAGCGAATGTGGCAAATTAGCACAGAAGGAGTAAAAGACTAGACACGACTAGATGGGTAAGGTGATCCACTGAGATATGTACAAGGAATTGAAATTGGACCATACGAACAAAGGGTAAATGCACAACCCAGCAGCTATCCCAGTGAATGACACGCACCAACTCCCATGAGACTTTGGCATATAAACGGATCGCCTGATCTCGGTCAGAAGAGCAGACCTTATAGTAATCAACAAAAGAAAGAGAACTTGCAAAATTGTGGACTTTGTTGTAGCGTTTGTCCAGAGAATAAAATTCAAAGAAAGTGAAAAGAAGGATAAGTACCTCGACCTTGCTTGGGAATTGAAAAAAACTATGGAACATTAAGGTGACGATTATACCAATCGTAATTGGTGCTTTTGGTACAGTAACTAAAGGATGATTAAAGGGACTGTAGGACTCGGAAGGTGGAGGACGAGCGGAGACCATCCAAACAACAGCATTGTTAAGAACGGCCAGAATACTGAGAAGAGTCCTGGAAACTTGAGGATATTTGCTGTCACTCAAACTTCAGTGAAAGACCATCGGCTAACGCTAATGTGAAAAACTCTCGAGTAAATAATAATAGTAATAATAATAAGGATGATAATGATAATAATAATATTAGCAAACAGAATTCAACTGCTCCGTAAGTTTACATTAAACTTAACTTTAAATATCTTTTAAAAATTTGACATCAAATTGTCACGAGCACCTTAAAACATTTAAATACATAATCAATAAAATTGACGACAAAACTACATCAAAGGTAGGTATTTATATTATCTCCAATAAGAATTGTGAAAATATTTATATCAGCAAAACATGTACATCTCTACAAAGAAAAAACGCTTATACGAATATGGCTTTGTTTTTAAAAAGTTGCTGTTTACACTCATCGCAAATCATTTTAAAACGGACAACAATTTTCAAAGAAGCTCAAATTTTACTTTATATGTATTTACCAAACCTCTCCATTCAAACAGGATGTGGCACAAGGTCAATTATTAACAGAGGTTTTAACTCAGGGTTTCTCCTTTTCCTAGTCTGGTTACTATACCAAGGTTAACGAACCCAGACTGACCTACATTTTACCCATAGTTAAAGGGAGGATAAATGGATGCATACCTTTCCCAAGACTATAAGCGCTATGTGAAATGCAAACAGCTTTCGCCAGTATTTAAACAAGAGTAGCTGTGTCCATTTCCAATTACGATAACCGTTACACCAAGAGCGCCTGAAAAGAAATATTCCTCAGCTCAGAGCCGACATTGGATCCCGTCAAGAGGACATGCCAAAAACGATGGATGATTGTAACGGATGGTTAAAGAGTTAAGGAAATCCGAGCCGTCAGCGCGATTTGATTATATATATATATATATATATATTGAGTAAATTTCAAACTCAGGACGAAACTTTTTACATCTCACTTTGTGTTAATTCCCTTGAGAAAGGCATGAATACATCCTATATTATCCAGATATAGATAGATAGTAGAGTAGACTGACTATCCTTGGTAAGGACAAACTGTTAAAGAAAAGAAAAACTTTTCATCTAACCCTCCAGGTATCATTGTAACTTACTGAGTTTGAGTGGCAAAACCAAAAGAGCTGAATTTCCGTAGGCATTCCGATGTTGCGCTCAACTATATTCAAGTAACTTCTGTGGTGACACTGATGCCAAGTTGTATTTCATCTTGCACTTCCTTTGGACGTCATCGGTATCATGAAAGGGGAAGATGTGCAGCATCTTTTTGTCGTTCCCATCAACCTTTTTCTCCAAGTGCTTCGTTAAGTCCAATGGATGCTCCCATACAGTAGTACTGACATGGCTACTACTTTGAAGAATTCTAATTTTAATTTATCAGAAAGATCAGATTTCCATATTGTAGATAAGCTGTCGACAGCAGTCCATGCTTTTCCTGTGATTATGTTGACATCATTTTCAGTAGATGTGATATTGCTACCGAGATATGCGAACTGGTCTACTCAGTTCAGAAGTTTATCATTTAAAGTAGACATGGTACCATCTTATTTAAAGCACTAGAACTCTGTTTTATCTGGGTTCACGTCGAAGCCAATGCCTCTTGCGACCTGTTCTAAGTTATGCAGCAGTCATTCAGCTTGCGCAGATGTATTTGTGAAAAGCACTAGATCATCTTCATTGTTTGCATCCGTGTGTAGAATATTGACTTCTGAAAGCATGTTACTTGTGGATTTTTAAACAGGATATACGCCAATGTAAACAAGGGGACTGTGGAAGTGAATCACGTTAATTGGGAACCGGAAGAAAAATATGTGGGCGTTAAGAGTATTATATAATGACAAGAGATTCTCATTGTGAAGCAGACAGATTTGGTCAGATTCGGAAAGCAGCCGGCGAGCAAACAGGTCAGCCGGAGGTGAGGAGCCGGCCCCCGGCTGAGAACTTCCCGTCAGGTAAGCAAGATTTTCTGAAATATGTTATCGCAACGTGGTTAAGAAGAAATGTTGTAAACCCTGGCAATTCCTGACTGACTCTCGAATATGTGTCCACCGTGGTATCAATGATAGCAGTCGTCTGTCAATCTCTCTCTCTCTCTCTCTCTCTCTCTCTCTCTCTCTCTCTCTGGATTTATTTCGACACTTTCGTGACAACAAAGAAAAGTGTATATTTTTATAAACAAGTGATACTGTTGGTCATTTTTTGGTATACAAAATGTAATAGTTTCTGCTTAATATCATCTGCTTCTGGCCCTTTTTGGTTGGTTGGTTGTTTGGTTGGGTTTCATGGCATATCAACCTTTGTAGGTTATTTAATGCCAAATCCATTTTCATATAAATAAACAGTTCTATTTCAAGCAATTCAGTTAAGCATAAGTACACAGTTCAATCGTCAAAAGCGTTTCTATTTCAAGCAATTTAGTTTAGTCAAACAGTTCTTATTGAAGAAATTTAGTTTAGTATAACTATAGTTTTTGTTTACACACAGTTAAATGTCAAAATTTCTTTTTTGAACAATTCAGTTTAGCGTAAGTACAGTTTCAATGTCAAAAACAGTTCTATTTCAAACAATTCAGTTTACCATAAGTACGCATTTTAATTCTATTAAACCCATAGATAAGGACCCATCAGGTGCTACCACTTCAGGTCAGAGCGATGGCAATGAAGCGGTGCACTACATTCCCGAAAACTCCAGCATCACTGGAACCCCATCATCAGATTGTTTAGTGTCATATCCAGGACAATCGTTGGGAGGATCTTACTCTCTGCAGAGATACAGTCGGTATATTCTACAGCCCCAGCAGACTGGGCAATTCCCTTTTTGGTGCGAGACAATTTTCTTTCTTAATGGTATTTGTAGTAATATTTTTCTTTTTGAATGTCTTTCATGGAGCATCGTCAATTATCAATTCTGTAACTAATATTTTCTTTCAATTTAGTTACTGCTTTATTTTATTTACATATGATATGGCGCTGCCGTCAACAAAACCCTAAGTTAAAAGGACATTCTATTGCATTCAATTATTTTTAGAACATTTTTCTTTAATCAACTACAAGGACACAATCATTATGTTACTCAGATCCGTGGAGCTAAAATACTCCAGTGCCTAAATTTTCAAGGCAACCACACTTTCCAAATTAATGGGGTATAGATTCCTAAAATATCCCAGTTGGAAAACAAAATAAAAATCGAACGGACCTGCACAATAAAATCAGATCTCTAGGGTCAATAAAACAACGTTGAACGCTCGATCGGCTGAACGAGCTTGGTGTAAAACGCAACACTAACAGCAATAAATACCCAAAATCTTACTGTTTCTGTCACAACAGTATGAGGCCCGTTTCTTTAAGTGCCATAACACATTTTCAATTCTGTTGTATTTTGAGCAGTGCTCTTGATGCCGTCAACTGCTCAGGATATCAGGGCAACCATGTGAATTAGACACCTGACAAGCATGAGTTTTTCAAATGGATACTGCTGCCTGTATATTGCGATCTTAAAATAACCAATCAAGATTAACCTGCATTGTGTCAGTCGCGTTGCCTTATATAGTGAGATGAAGTATTCACAGAACGAATATCCTCAACGTCGTTTTAAACGAAATATATCAGTTGTTGCATTCTTCGGCCCTCCTACTGTGCTCTGAAATTCCGAATCAATTTCATTATTCTGAAAATTATTCGAACAAGAATTTTCATGGATATTGTGTTTTTTAGATCGGTTCAACCGATATGTTCAGTAGCCTTTCTTATGCATATGTTACATTTAGTAATACTTCTGTTGTCTCAATGTTGTTGTAAATGGGAAAAAGAAAGTGAAATTCAGGATTCTGAATACTAATTTTGATCCTTGTATAGTCACAACAAAGACAGTTGTGTGAAAGTGGAAAAGAAAGTGAAAGTGAAGATTCTGAATGCTGATTTTGATCCTTGTGTTGTCTCAATAAAGATATTTGAGTGAAAGTGGAAAAGAAAGTGAACTTCTGGATTCTGAATGCTGATTTTCATCCTTGTATTGTCTCAACAAGGACCTGTAACGTGAAAATAAAATAGAAAGTGAAACTCTAGATGTTGAATGCCGATTTTCATGCTAGTGTTGTCCCAACAAAGACAAGTTCTGTGAAAGTAAAATTGTAGATTCTGAATTTTCATCTTTGTGTTGTCTGAACATAGACAGTTGGTGTGAAATTTTAAAAGAAAAATTTAACTCTAGATTCAGAATACTGATTTTCCTCTTTGTGTTGTTTCAACAAAGACAAGTGGTGTCATTGTGAAAAAGAAATCGCAACTCTAGATTCTGAATGCTGATTTTCATCCTTGTGTTGTCTCAATAAAACAAGTTGTGTGACAGTTAAAAGAAATCGAAACTCTTCATTCTGAATGCTGATTTTCATTCTTGAGTTGTCTCAAAAAAGACAAGTTGTGTTAAAGTAAAAAAAAATGAAACTCTAGATTTTGATGCCAATTTTTATTCTTGTGCTGACTCAACAAAGACAAGTTGTGTGACAGTAAAAAAAGAAAATAAAACTCTAGTTTCTGAATGCTGATTTTCATCCATGTGTTTTCCCAACAATGAGAGTTATGTGAAAGTGAAAAGAAAAAGTAAAACACTTGATACTGAATGCTGATTTTCATCCTTGTGTTATCTCAACAAAGATAAGTTGTGTAAAAGTGAAAACAAAAGTGAAACTCTACATTACGAATGCAGATTTTCATCCTTGTGTTGTCTCAACAAGGACAAGTTGTGTGAAAATGAAAAAGAAAATAAAACTGTAGATTCTGAATGCTAATTTTCATCCTTGTGTTGTCTCAACAAAGACAGTTGTGTGAAATGTAAAAAGAAAGTAAAAATCTCGATTCTGAATGCTGATTTTAATCCTTCTGTTATTTAAAAAAGAAACAAGTTGTATAAAAGTAAAAAACAAAAAGAAACTCAATATTCTGAATGCTGATTTTCATCCTTGTGTTGTCTCAGCAAAGTTACGTTGGGAAAAATGAAAAAGAAACTGAAACACTAGATTCTGAATGCTGATTTTAATCCCCGCGTTGTTTTAACAATAATAATTTGTGTAAAAGTGAAAAAGTAAAGAACATTCTAGATTCTGAATGCCGATTTTCATTCTAGTGTAGTCCCAAAAAAGATAAGTAGTGTGAAATTGAAAAGGAAAGTAAAAATCTCGATTCTGAATGCTGATTTTCATCCTTGTGTTGTCTCAACAAAGACGGTTGTGTGAAATGTAAAAAGAAAGTAAAAATCTCGATTCTGAATGCTGATTTTCATCCTTGTGTTGTCTCAACAAGGACAAGTCGTGTGAAAATGAAAAAGAAAATAAAACTGTAGATTCTGAATGCTAATTTTGATCCTTGTGTTGTCTCAACAAAGACAGTTGTGTGAAATGTAAAAAGAAAGTAAAAATCTCGATTCTGAATGCTAATTTTGATCCTTGTATTGTCTCAACAAAGACAGTTGTGTGAAATGTAAAAAGAAAGTAAAAATCTCTATTCTGAATGCTAATTTTGATCCTTGTGTTGTCTCAACAAAGACAGTTGTGTGAAATGTAAAAAGAAAGTAAAAATCTCGATTCTGAATGCTAATTTTGATCCTTGTATTGTCTCAACAAAGACAGTTGTGTGAAATGTAAAAAGAAAGTAAAAATCTCTATTCTGAATGCTAATTTTGATCCTTGTGTTGTCTCAACAAAGACAGTTGTGTGAAATGTAAAAAGAAAGTAAAAATCTCGATTCTGAATGCTAATTTTCATCCTTGTGTTGTCTCAACAAAGACAGTTGTGTGAAATGTAAAAAGAAAGTAAAAATCTCGATTCTGAATGCTGATTTTCATCCTTGTGTTGTCTCAACAAAGACAGTTGTGTGAAATGTAAAAAGAAAGTAAAAATCTCGATTCTGAATGCTGATTTTCATCCTTGTGTTGTCTCAACAAAGACAGTTGTGTGAAATGTAAAAAGAAAGTAAAAATCTCGATTCTGAATGCTAATTTTCATCCTTGTGTTGTCTCAACAAAGACAGTTGTGTGAAATGTAAAAAGAAAGTAAAAATCTCGATTCTGAATGCTGATTTTCATCCTTGTGTTGTCTCAACAAAGACAGTTGTGTGAAATTGAAAAAGAAAGTAAAAATCTCGATTCTGAATGCTGATTTTCATCCTTGTGTTGTCTCAACAAAGACAGTTGTGTGAAATGTAAAAAGAAAGTAAAAATCTCGATTCTGAATGCTAATTTTCATCCTTGTGTTGTCTCAACAAAGACAGTTGTGTGAAATGTAAAAAGAAAGTAAAACTCTCGATTCTGAATGCAAATTTTAATCCTCATGTTGTCTCAACAAAGACAGTTCTGTGAAAGTAAAAAAGAAAGTGAAACTCCAGATTCTGAATGCTGATTTTACTTCTTGTGTTGTCTCAACAAATACAAGTTGAGTGAAAATAAAACACTGGATTACGAATGCTGATATTTATACTTGTGCTTTCTCAACAAAGGATGGTTGTGAATAACTATAAAAGAAAGTGAAACTCACGGTTCTGAATGCTGATTTTCATTTTTTTGTTTTCTCAACAAAGACAAGTTGTGGGACAGAGGAAAGAAAATAAAACTCTCTACTCTGAATGCTAATTTTCATGCATGTGTTGTCCCAACAAAGACAGTTATGTGGAAGTGAAAAAGAAAGTGAAATTCCAGGTTTTGAATACTGATTTTTATCCTCGTATTGTTTCAACAGAGACAAGTTGTGTAAAAATGAAAAAGAAAGTGGAACTCTTGATTCTGAATGCCGATGTTCATTCTGTATTAGTTTCATCAAAAACAAGTTGTGTAAAAGTAAAAATTGAGACTCTGAAAGCTGATTTTCATCCTTATGTTGCTTCAATAAATACAGTGTTATGAAAATTAAAAAGAAAGTGAAACTCTAGATTCCGAATGCTGATTTTAAAGTTGTTTTAAAGTGAAAAAGAAAATGAAAGTCTAGATTCTGAATGCTGATTTTCCTTTTTGTTTTCTCAACAAAGACAAGTTATGTGAAAGTGAAAAAGAGAGTGAAACTCTTGATTCTGAAGGCAGATTTTCATTCTTGTGTTGTCCTAACAAAGACAAGTTTTCTGAAAGTGAAAAACAAAGTAAAACTCTAGATTCTGAAAGCTGATTTTAATCCTTGGGTTGTCTCAACAAGACAAGTTGTGTGCAAGTGAAAAATAAATCGAAACTCTAGATTCTAAATACTGATTTTGAAATCATGCACCCGCAATACTCATAGAAACATGGTGCAACACAATATTTATCCGATTTTTTTAAATAAAACTTCAAAAATTTTGAAATAATTTTGATTAATCCCCATAAAAGAAAATGCCTTATTAGTAATGCAAATAACATAGATTGCATTTATAACCGCTCCCTAAAACAGATAAATGAATAGTGAATCCGATAATTTTAAAGACATAGAAAAAGCATCACCGAGAAAAATAATTACAGTTGATCAATTTTTAATTATTGGAACTAAAAACTAATATTCTAAAGACTTTAATGCTATTTAACTTTAATTTTCTTCATTCTAAATCGACTTTGGTAATATAGAATAACAGGTTGTGTCAAACTTTTGCAATTTGGTATGAACTAGTTTGCAGCGAGTATTTATCATGAGTTAAGTAGTTAAAACCTGCTGTCGTTGGCCCTATCGTGGTTGTTCATGTGCTGACACTTTCTACATTGTTTTATTCCGTGTGTGATTTGTAAGCAACGCAGATGAATGTGAAATGTAGTCTAATTAGGGAACTTATGCTTTACAGGTTCTAACTGTGCCATAACGCTGTGGAAGCAATCAAAAATATTTCTTGTTTGAAATAAAGCGCATTTGATTATAAAGTTTGAAATAAAGTTCAAGAAATTTCGCTCGGTCTCCAAGAACCTCGAAGATCAGGCAAGGTTTGGTTGGCCTAAAACTGAGGAATCCAAGCCCGAAAGGTGAAAACAGAGAGTAGCACTCGGAAAGTATCTTGGAATCTCACAGTCCAGCGTGGTTCGTCATCTTTACAACTTCGGTGACAAAAGCATCGGAAGCTGCCGAATTGTGCCCCACGTACTACCAAAATATTGCAAAACTTTTGACTCACCCATGTAATACCCAAATTGTATTTCTCGACCATATTAGACGTCTTTCTCCGTATCTGCTTAATCACTTTTCAATCGACCTTGTACATTACTCAGAACTTTTTTCTTGTACGCATTTATTCCACTCAAGTTTATAATTTTTGAACACACGGTGAATTTTGCTAGCTGTCAGACTGAAAAAAAGAAGAATTAATAAATCAAATCTCTCTCTCTCTCTCTCTCTCTCTCTCTCTCTCTCTCTCTCTCTCTAAGTATATATATATATATATATATGTTGTCACTGCTTTTTCGGACCGAGAGGGATTAAAGACAATTGATACTCGTGTCAAAGCAAAGGTAATATTTTTTTTATATTTCAGGTTGATTTCCAAATCAAAGAGTTTTGTGGTCTTTGCAAAGTAGGACACCACCAGCTTATGGTCCAACTCAAAATGAGAGACAAATGGCTTCAAACTAAAACAGAAACTCATTGACCAGCACCATTGTACTTTTACTATGGACTGCTTCAGTTTAAACAGGTCACCATTTGTACGTAGGTCAATTTACATTTAGGTTATCCATATCCTCTGTAGCCTATTTCATTATATTAGGAACTTCCTTTGCACCATTTGTGCCATAGAAGGTTTTGAAACATTGCATTCGTGTGTGATTTGTCTTATCTGTACTTCGTGGAATTAAATATTCATAGAGAGAAAGTTAACTAGCTTATTCAGGATTTTTCAGAGAAACAATCTGCTTAAGGTCTCAAACACCTTTTTCAGTTCAATTTGAATAGTTAAAAATTATTACTTCATTTTTATTAAGAGTTATAATGCGTCTTTGAAGTTTTTGTGTAATTTACTCTTTTCCCAAATGGGAAGAAATGAGTTCACTTACACCTCAATTGATTTCGAAACTTTTGCTGTTAGCAACTTCACTCAATTTCTATTTTGCTTGTTATCGCGATATACGAGGAGTGTATGGTTGAGTGAAGTGTGACTCTGGGTTTTGTTAGTAGTTTTTAGATTTTATGATTCCAAATTGGGGAGCAGCAAATTTCTATTTGACAGCTTATCTCATATCCCCATAGAGTGTCAGAGAAAAAATATTTAACGTGAAACAGATGGCTTTCAAATGAGATCTACCAAAGATTGGTTCTATAATCTTCATCGAGTTAAATCAAGAAATTAACAAGGGACTTACTAAGATAAATAAATCCTTTGATAGACAGTGATAAATGTGTATTGATCAACAAGAACTTCAGGAAAGATATGAATCAATTTATGGAGTCGAATACCAAGTCATACACCTTCGCCATCTTGAATAGTCCTACTGGTACTGCCTTCATGACATTCTCAATGTACACTGTTGAGACTTCATCACAAAGAGAGTGAGAAGGGGGTGACAGTAAGTCTTCTCAAATCTCCAACACTTGTCTCAGTATCTTTTCAGATTCCATTAACTCCCAGACATGGATAGTCTGTATCGTTTTCCGAATATCTGACCATTCCAGTCTGATTCTAACGTTTTTAAGGCAGTTGCAAGTGTACAAACTACTATAGACACGACTCTAATCTGCCTGCGTTAATATTAGTATTATTCACTCTTTGCGAGTTTTACACACCAGCGTTATCAAGTAGTCTTTCTCTGAAGTCTAACCAATCTTAAACAATGCTGTGGTCGGAATGGTCTCGATAATTCCACGGTTTTCCAATTCCTCCAGTCTTTTTTCCAAGCTTTTGGGACTATTCCAAGTACACCAACTATAATTGACATCACCGTCACCCTCATGTTTCACAGTTTTTTAGTTCTCTGTCATGATCCAAGTATTTGTCGTTTCGCTTTCTTTTATTTTCATTCAGTGGAACGGCAAAATCCACAAGATGACAAGTTCTCCCATTTGATATTCTTGCAGAAATCAGGACGAATTCTGGTGTGTGCATATACCATTTGATAGTATGGTCAAATTCTAATCTTTTGCACTATTCACTGTGGCCCACCTTTCCTACCCAGTCATGCCTAGCCTTGTACATCTTATGCTAGTTTGTTGCTTACAATAGGATTAATTGTTTCATCTCTTTCCCTGCATAGCATACACTTGGTGTACTGTATCCTAAAATCAATTTTTGATTTAACATAATTGTTCCTTATGGCATTGTTGTGTGCCGCTATAAGAAGAGAGTCAGTTTCTCTATTTATATTTCCCTTTCTTAACCATCTCTACAGCCTGTCGCTTGAAATATCCATACAGTTGTCTTTCCTCCTATTTCTGTTCCCAACTTTGCTTTTTTCCTACCAATGCTGTCATTGGTTACTGAACTTTTAAGAATGGTTCCGGCAAGAGGGATTGCCCAAGTGTTTATTCCTTTGATGAGATTTCAGCTGCAGAGCTTCGTTTTGAAAAGCTTTTTCGTTGGGGGGGGGTTGTGGCACTTTTTTCTTATCTTTTTCCTTCATCTCCGTTTACTTGAGGATGTCTGCTTCCAATAATTTCAAAGGTTTGTTAGTTAACTTTACTCCAATCATTCTAATGCTTTCCTGATTTGACATTTTTATTCCTTCCGCTGTTTCTCTTTTCTCCCATTTCCTCACAAGCATGACACATTTTTCAATTCTAAATTCTATTCCTATATCCTATTGCTTGTATCAGGATCTCCAGTTCTTTTTGATTTTTTGCAAATACCTTTATATCATCCATATACATAAGGTGATTAATCTTTCCCTGTGATTTTGTAAATTTGTAGCTCACCTGTACATTTTCTAAGTACGTTGTTGAATGCCTTAATCGATAGAACAAATACTTCTTCTTTAGAGTTTTTCACATCAGTGTTAGCTGAAGGTTTTTCACTAGAGTTTGAGTGACAGCAAGTCTTCTCAAGTCTTCAGGACTCGTCTCTGGATTCTGGCCGTTCTCAGCAATACTGTCGTTTGGATAGTTTCTACCCGTCCGCCAACTTCCAAGTCTTCCAGGCCTTTTAATAATCCTTTAGTTATTGGGCCAAAGGCAACAATCACAATTGGCACAATCGTCACTTTCATGTTCCACAGCTTTTTCAATTCTCTAGCAAGGTCAAGGTACTTATCCTTCTTTTAACATTCCTTCAGATTTATTCTGTGGTCTACCGGGACAGCAAAGTCGACAATTTTGCAAATTCCTTTCTTTTTGTTGATTATTATAAGGTCTGGTCTTCTGGCCGAGATTAGGTGATCCGTTTGTATGTTAAAGTCCCATAGGAGTTTATGTTTGTCATTTTCTAGGACAGGTGCTGGGTCGTGCATATACCATTTGTTAGTAAGTTCAAATTTAAATTTCTTGCACATTTCCCTGTCGATCTCCTTGCTAACCCAGTCGTGTGTCACCTTATACTCCTTCTGAGCTAATTTGCTGCATTCGCTTATTATGTGATTGATCGTTTTGTCTCTGTCACCGCATAGCCTACATCTGCTATTTTATTGCATCTTATCTATTCTCGCTTTGATACGATTGGTTCTTATTGCGTTGTCCTGTGCTGCTATTAGAAAAGATTCCGTTTCTCTCTTAAGGTTTCCATTTCTTAGCCAGGTCCAGGTTTTCTGGTGTGAAATGTTATTATTTCTTAATTTACAGCTTTACTTTTAACTTGTTACAATCCTTCAGCGGGTCTTTACTCAAGACCTTGGATGAACGAAATTAGTGATTGTATATATTCTGTTTTCCATCTATATTTTCGGGAGTTACTTTTCGAATCTCATTGATAGTACTCTATGAGACGATGAGGATTTCTGCAAAATACAATTCTTAGTATTTCGCATAGTCTAGGATTACCAGGTATTTTGTTAATGTGTTTATATCCATTTTTTATCATACCTAGTGCTCCCACTATTACTGGGACTTTAATAGTTTTAAGGTGCCGCAATTTTCAATTTCTATTTCCACATCTTTGTATTTACTTATTTTAACTGATATGTTATTTTCTGGCTCTGTCGTATCAATTAGACGGCATATTTTCTTTTATAGTCCTTAACCACTATATCTAGTCAATTGCTATTTATTTTTCTATCAGTTTGAATAGCAAAATCCCAGAGAATAGTAGCTTCTTTGACTTCTGTTATTGGTTTTTGTTGGTGTTTATACTATTTTTATCATTATTATTTTACAGTTTTGAGAGTTTTTCGCACCAGTCTTAGCTGATGGTTTTTCACTTGAGTCTGAATGACAGTAAGTCTCCTCAAGTGTCCTAGACTATTCTCAGTATTCTGGCCGATTTTAATAATTCTGTAGTTTTGATGGTCCCCACTCGTACTCTTATTTCCAAGTCTTCCATTCCCCATACCAATCCTTTGGTGAGTGCACCGAGCGCCCGAATTACAATTGCTTTCGTCGTTACTTTCATGTTCGATAGTTTTTTCAGTTCTCTAGCAAGCTCTAGGTACTTATCTCCCTTTTCGCTTTCTTTCGGTTTTAACCAGTGGGTAGCCGGAATGGCAAAGACCATTATTCGACAGGTTCTTTTTTTTATTGACTATCACACGGTCTGGTCGTCGGGCCGATATTAGACGATCTGTTTGTATCTCAAAATTCTAAAGAATTTTGTACAGATACTATTTTTTCGTATTATTATTATCCTTATTATTATTATTATCATTATTATTATTATTATTATTATTATTCAGTTAAAACACACATAACACAGATGTTGTCGTTTTCTAGCTCCCATGATTATAATACATAGGCTTGATACACGTAACGAATGGAATACAAAAGTAATATTGTGATTGATATAGATGGTGATAATGCATCTAGTAGTACCCATTTACATGATGTTATGGGCAGTGATGGTAATAGCTATAATAGTATAGTTTTATGACAGCGCCACCAGCAAGAATGATATCGATAGAACTAGACATCGAAAGATAGTCAGCTGTTCATATTAAAAACTAAAAAGAAAAAGGGAAAACAAATAAAAATGCTGAGAAAGAAAGAAAGAAAGAAAGAAAGAAAGAAAGAAACTATAAATAAAGCAGTCATTGAGCTGATGCAACTTACAAGCAGCGGTAGCTGCAGTCGTAGTAGCACTTGCAGTTTTAGTAGCAGTAGTGAAAGCATCGGTAGAAACAGCTGCTAACGAGCAGATGGGTCCCGACATGCACTTTTCAAGCATTTGCATTTGCATGTGTGTGTAAAAGAGAGAAAGAGAGTGGTGGGGGAAAGAGAGAGATGGTAGAGGTGGGAGCGAAACTAGGTGCACGTGCATAAATACATAGATTTTCACATCTGTTTCTTTTGGTCTATACGTAAGGATAAAAAAAAACTTCGATCTGGTTTCATGTTTTGTCAGTCAGCTGGACACATCAAAAATCGCTTCCTGTCGCTCTTTTCCAACCGTAGTATAATTTTGGCACAACTTCACAAACAAGCTGCACCCAGTAAAGATGCCCACTCAGTAGTAATGATCTGCGAGATGAAATTGTTAACTTTTCCACCACCACGAGGTGTTGTCCGCAGTCGGATTCTATCTCTTGACTAAGCTGTCAACTTTTTAACCAATATGAATTAGATTTAAGTCACTCTGAAAAAAGACCAGTTTTCGTCATCAGCAAAGTAACGATGAACCTATGCATTTCTGAGATAGGTGACTACTATAAGAAACTTGGGACTTGTGTGTTATACTAACCAAGAGCTTAAGAAATAAAAACCTTCTAATCTACCGAAATATGGGTTTCTGCTTCAAAACAACAAGTACTTTCCGCATATTCATTCGCTTATGTAATGAATTTGGCTCTTACAGTGTGTCCTAAACTTTTGGGGCTTTTTTATTTTATGTGAACCTAAGCAAATAAATATAGCTAGAGAGATATATGGAAACTTCTCATCGTAAAATAATGTTTAGCAAACCAGCGTATAACAACTATGGAGAGAATTCCTCTCTTTTTCATCTTATACCAGTTAAGTGAATCTACATTTTTCATGTGTTCTTGTTGTGCGATAGATTGCAAGCTTATCTAGCATAGACATCCTCTTGTGTAGTAAATCTTCACTAAGGGCCATACATTTATAGCTTTGTTTCAATTCAAACAAAGCTCAGACGCTCGGGCACATCACACGTTGTAATAACTAGCAAGCTAATAAGCAAACAATTACGATTGAATAGTGAGTTCAATCCCCACTGAATACCACATGCGTGACTTTGTACTAGGTTAAAATAATCTCAGAATTTATAAATTCATGCACTTGTTTATGAAGATGGACACCTGCCCTAAAGTAATGATTAGAAAACTATTTTCTAAGATCTTTTACAAGCGACGTGAGTTTATCGTCATTGGCTACCCAACAACTGTGGCCTGGTGCCACAATAAGCTAAGTAGTGTAATATCTGTGACAAAACTGGAAATAAATGCGAATGTTTAAGAATATGTAGTAATGAAAAAATCCGAGAAATTTAGAGGATAATTTTATTCGTATTTTATTTTCCAACGTTAAATGATTCGGTTTTTAGATCTTCATCAGGATGTGAAATTACCAAAAGAAAGAAAAAGATGACAAAGTTTTTTTTTTCAAATTCTGGAAGCGATCGGTTTGGAATTGGTGTGATGCATCTAGCATTCCAAAATTTATCTAAATATCCATATCAAATCAGTTTATCTCTCTCTCTCTATATATATATATATATATATATATATATATATATATACTTGTGTGTGTTGATATCTATATCATTTAGTTCGCCTCTATCTACCATTAACCTTCCATAATATATCTGTTCGTCTTTATCAGTTACACTTCTTTCTATCTCTGTTTAATTCGACTATCTATTTATCTATCTATTTTTCTATATAAACGATGAAGCCTAATTTGTTTAAATAAAAGATTTTGTTACTTTTCAGTCCCAATCTGACCAAATCAGGAGATAAATTGAAAACATTTGGTCTCCGTTTGATAGTATCGTAGTTTGAAATGATACTAGATTCAACAATTTTCCGGCATTTATTATTGTATAGGTAAACAAACATCTTGGGATATTTAAGATTAAAGTTGGGATTAGTTTCTTAACTATTTTTGACCAAACCGTCATTTATGTCTGTTCTTTGAAAATCTCTTCTGTGCTCTTAAATTCGTTTATTAAAACAAGTGTCACCTACATATTTTGATCTATCTGTACCTAAATATCTGGTAAGTATCCGAACGTTTCTAATATAAAAAAGGCTCGGAAAGCATTCTACTCAAATCCTCATGCTTTCGCAAAAAAAACCTTTCGTGGAATCAAAGCATGGCAAGCTTAATGTAACGAAGGAGGAACTCGAGAAACACTTGAGGATGACATACTCGGATGATTTGAACGGTATCCCAATACCTCCTCTAAGAGACTTACCAAAACCTTAAGGTCCAACGTTAATGTTTAATGATATCTGGATAAAACTGAAGGAAGTCCGAGATTTCGTCCATAAGGCCCACGCAGGTAGTGCCTTGGGCATGAATTGGATATCGTACAAGTTATATAAAAACTGCCCATGTGTCCTCAGGAAACTTACTGTCCTCCTTCAGCAGGTTTGGACGAAGGGTATTGTACCACAAGAATGGTGACTGGCAGATGATATTTGGATACCAAAGGTAATGCAGTCAAAAGGTATCACAAATTTTCGCCCAATATCCTTCCAAAATGTAGAGGGGGAAATACTTAAGTTCTTGCTCGCCGTATGATAATCTTTCTGATGAACAATCATAATATACATACAACTGTCTAGAAGGCTGGAATACCTGGCTTCCCCGGATGTCTGGAACATTCACAAATGATATGGCTTACTACTGGCTGATGGCTTACTACAAAGGTACTATAACCTTTTCACAGGGGCGAGAATGAAAGCTAAGCCAAAGAAAAGTCGAAGCCTATCGATAGTCGGAGGATCTGTCAGGGAGATCCATTTCAAAATTAGGGATGATATGATCCCAACAGTCAGGGAGAAGCCGGTAAAAAGTCTCGGACGTCATTATTCAATCTCACTGACTGATCGCCATAGGAGTACAGCGGACCATAAAGTAGCCTTGAAGGGTCTTAAATCAATTGACAAAACTTGTTACCCGGAAAGATGAAAGCTTATATTTACCCCTTTTTTGTGGCCCTTACAGATGTATGAGATTGCGCTAGCTTGCATTGAGCGAATTCAACAGTATAGCAACATATACTTGTGTATGTGGCTTGGAGTTCCTCCTTCTTTTTCGAAAGTAGGTTTATATACCAACTCTGGAAACCTACAGCTCCAAATATCTTCACTGGTAGAGCTCAAAATTGGGAAAGTACACCTTCATACAGTGATGAAGGACTCGACGATGTCATTCGGGAGGCGTATCCAGAAATAAAATCAGGTACGAAGTGGTCGGCCGTTAGGGCCGCCCAGAAGACGGAATGCTGCCAACGAATCAAAGACCGCATAGGCAACTCTCAAACCAATCGAGCTGGGCTGGGTAGCACGAGCAACAAGGTATTCTCTAAAGTGGATCCAAAGGGGAAAAGAGACATGTTGAGCGAAGAAGTCAGGATGTTTGTGGAGGAGCAAAGAACAGCCACTGCTGTTACTTAGGCCAAACAACGTGCTTGGACAAAATGGAATTATATCGAACCAATTATCATGGAAATCCTTAATTGCAATGGAATCACTAGCAATATCATTCCTTCTTCGCTCTACATATGATCTCCTGCCAAATGCGACCAACCTAAAATTATGTGGATATACCGATTCGGACCTGTGTTTTTCGTGTAAAAGTGATCGGGGTACCTTGCACCATATGCTATCTGCACATCCACAATGGCTTCAGATGTATATATGGCGACATAACAAGGTGTTGGAGGGGGTCATAGAGTTGTTAAGAGCACAATGAGAGGCAGCAAACCAGCAACCTGTTACAGCCAAGAAACCCATAATTCAGTTTCACAAAGAAAGTGAATGCTCTGTGAGGAAACAAAAAAATTTCAATATGAAGCTACTGAATGGAGCAAGTGCTTGGAAACTTTCAGCGGATCTCAAGACATTTCTACAATTTCCAGTTCACATTATTCAAACAGAAAAGCGGACAGACATTGGAGCGTGGTCCGATTCAAAGAAGAGTGTCCTCATAGAATTGACTGTCTCCTGGGAAGAAAACCGGGAGAAGGCACACGAACGGAAGTTAAACCGATACGAGACACTGCGTGCCGACTGCGTGGAATAGGGTTGGATATGCCATTGGATTCCTATTGAGGTTGGTTGTCGTGATTTTCTAGGACACTCAGTCATTTCCTTTCTTTCAAAAATAGGAATCACTGGCCGCAGTTTAAAAGTCACCTCATATCATCTTCAGACCACGGTGCAATATGCATCAAGTTGGATTTGGTCGAGAGCGAAAAGACTTCAGCATAAAAAAAAAATCACCATTCCCGTGTGATTACGTAATATCAAGAAACGGTTACTGCAAGCGCGTAATGACATCAACGGCCGAAAGTAAACGCGTTCTAAAAATCACAAACTGCACTAAAAATGAAGATGAACGTACAATGTAATTTATCCTTTTAGTTGATCTTATATATTAAATACCCTGTCCGGTGGCAAAAGCTGCTTGGTAGCGCCGGGAGTGGTAGTACCGCCTTGAGCTACCGAAACTGTTTTATCACTCCTCGATGGCGGCTGATTAGAGCAGGGTATCGCACGTACTTTCACACGTTGTATGATGAAAACAAAAATTTAATTTAAAGTTGGTGAACTTAGTCGAGGGTGTCCCAAAAGCTTCCTTTTCAATAGCTACTACACTGAGGTGTAGGGAAGGGAGCTTTTCGATTCCCTGGATTGCTCCACTTTACCCTTAATTCTAATGCTGAATGTTAAGCAAGGCGGAATCTAATACCATTTTTTGAATCTTTGGTATGACTCGACCTGAGATTGAACCCCGGTCTCCAAGATCATTGGCGAACACTCTACTCATTAGACCAATATCCCGGTAATGACAATATAATGAATAGATAAGGTATACCATGTATATAATGACTATATAATGTATTTCATTACAGACTATTCTAGAATTACTGAAGAATAGATTAAGAAAAAAAAATCCAATCTAAAATCACAATTGCAAAATATATAAGAAATAATGATAACAATTCACTTTGGAACTTCAGTAAATTTAGAGATTTAGCCGATGAATATTGCAATTTATTAGGGAAAAATATAAATCAACAATAAAAGGAAATTTTCCATTTTGCGAGGCCGTATGGTCTCCTTACGAAAAAAATTGATTCTATATTCTGAAAAAAAATCATCAAACTATAATTTTCTCTGCTAATTTTCTGTCTTTGTATTATTTCACTACTTACGAGTTTTTCATTTTCACACCAGCTCAAAACTGTTTGTCTTTCACAAGAGTCTGACTGACAGCAAGTCTCCTCAGATCTCCATGACGCTTCTATGTATTCTAGTTGATTTTGATCCAGTTGTGATCTGGGTGGTCTCGCTTCTTGCTCTAATCTCCAGTTCCTACAGGCTCTTTTCCAGCTTTTTGGGTACCGTTCCAAGAGTTCCAACTTTAATAAGTATCATTGTTTCTCTCGTGTTCCACGGCTTCTTTCTTGTGCTCTTTGACAGGGTTCTGGTATTTGGCCTTTTTTTTTTTTCGCTTTCTTTCATTTTCCCTCAGTGATCCACTATAACAGCAAAATCCACAGATTGACAAGTTCTTTTGTACTGGTTAATTAATACAAGGTCTGCTCTTCTGGGCGGAATAAGGTGGTTCGTCTGTATTTCAAAATCACAGAGAATTTTATGCTTCTCATTTTCTATAACAGATTCTGGATTGTACATATACCGTTTGTCAGAATAGCCAAACTTTAGTCTCTGACACAATTTCCAATATTTCACCTTCCCCACCCTGTCATGCCTGTTCTTGTGTTCCTTTTGTGCTAGTTCGCAACATTTACTTATAATGTAATGGCTTCATCATATGAGCTACATTTGCTATTTTTCTGTGTATCATCAGTTTTTGCTTTGACATGATTAGTTTTTATGGTATTACTTTTGCTACTATTAATAAAAACTCAGTTTCTTTCTTTAGGTTTAGGTTTCATTAGTAGCTATGTTCAGGTCATCTTACAAGCAATTACCTTAAATTCTCGCTCGAAGTATCCATACAGTTGTTTTCCTTTCTACTTTTGAATTGTTGCTTTTTTTGTTGTTTTTCTGTTTGCCCTGAAATTATTTCTGTTAATATTGCTGCTACTGGCTGCTGTAATCAGTCTTTCTTTTCTCTTTTTTGTATATTCTTCGAGTCTGAATTGTCGTACCCACGCAGTCCTCAAAGGTATTTCTCCTTTTCTAGACGCATAGAATATATTCTTTTCCTCCTTCGGATTTAAAGCCATCGGCATAGTCATCAATTTTCTTGTCAATTTTTAAAATAGCCCAGAGTATCTTACAAAGAAAACTGTCCAAATATTTATTTCTGTGATTAGATTTCTACTGCAGAGTTTGGCTTCGAGAAGTTTTCTGGTTCTTTTGAGGTATTCTTTTCTTACTTTTTTTTTTCATATCTGTTTGCTTGATCATATCTACTTCTAATATTCCGGGGTATTTGAAGTTTTCTTTCTCTTCAAGAAAACTGATGCTTTTCGAATTGGACAGTTCTATTCTTTTTCAAGTGTCTCATTTTCCTTTTTTCATTAAAAGCATCGCGAATTTTTCAATACCGAATAGCCTGTCTACATCGTAATGTAGATTCTAATAGTTTGTATACGAGTTTCTAGTTCTTTTTAATTCTTGGCAAACATTTTGATATCATTCATATACATGAAGCGGTTAGTCTATTCCTGTAACTTTGATAATTTGTAGCCTCCTTCTCACTTCATACATCAGTTTTTGTGTCAAGCTAAGTCAAGGGACTGATTCTGCTTCCAATCTGCTGATCGTTCCACTGGTTGGATATATCTTCAGATGACCCGATCAGTCCGTTATCTGCCCACTTTCTGCTTTTTTTTCTTAGATCTAGATAACAGATCAATCGCTAATCGGAGTTGCCGGAAGATAAGTAAAAGGATGTGACCGCACAATTAAGAAAGTAAAAGAAGAAGTCGATACCAATAAAAAAGAACAAACATGGCTTTGTAACCATAATAATATTTAGTAAAAAAAAGAAAAAGGCCTTAACAATGGTACAAGCATTCACCCATCCCAGAGGTGTTTTTTTTTATCAGAGACCTGGTTCATAAAGTAACAGTCCGTCAATTCTTCGTATTAATTTAGATTCTTCTATTCTCATTGTCTACAACCTGGTGCTTGATAATCTCAATGACAATTATGTTTGCTTTCTCTTAATCCTTGGTATTATTTCACAATGTCGTAATATGATGGGCTTTCATCACTTTCTATATCTCGTTTAGTCTGGTAAAAGACGCGAAATCTAGTAGTTGGCGTCTGCTTGTCTACTGGTCTCTCTGCAATTGTTGTGTTATTTCGGGGTTTCTCTGTCTCTCTTCAATTTTCGTGTTTTCTTAATGCACTTTGCTTCTTTACCACCATGGGTCTGGCACAAAGTTATCTAAAGTCATCACATTATCTGTCTTTCGTCGCTTCTTTCGTAGTGTTGTATATGGGTAAGATTACATCACGTCCAAACAACATGTAACATGGCTTTTCTCTGCTTTTCCACGCTGGGCAGTCTGGCGCAAAATCAGAGCCTAAAGCGACGCGAATCTAGTTGTCAATTTGCGTTCTCTCCGCAAGACTCTCTCTAGAAGGTAAAATCCTTTGTATTTTATGCATATCTTTCTTCTGGGTGGTGGTGGTGGGTGAAGCTAAAAAGTATCAATCTTTTAATTTGGTTTCCAATAATCAATTCCGCCTCCCACTATTCTTTCCCAAATATGAAATTATTACAATTTCATGACGTCAGTAAACGTTCAGTCATAACGGTAAGAAAATTGTATTAGAATTGTCCATACTTGAATTTAAAGAGAAAACAGGTTCCCGAATTTCTTTCCCAAGCCGCTGATTGACAAGCTCTGGCCTACGGGCCAAATTTACGGTAAATTTCGCCCGTTCGGGCTTGTAGACAAAACGATTTCTTCATCATTTTTAAATATATACATTGTTAGTCGTTTTCTTTCTCGTCAAAACAGCATATTCTCGATTTATTCCTTCGCAATCCATTTCTGTTAATTTTCACTTTTTATAATGTTCTGAGTTCATTCTTCTACAATCCGCTTCGGTTAATTCTTACTTTTATAGCCATATAATTTCCCTAAGTAACTTATCTGGGCACAAGCTTAGTAAGTTATAATTATCCTCAAAATTAGCGCTAAATAATTTTCTGTTTGTTCCAGACTATGCAATTATCTTTTACCCAGATCTGTTTGCCCCCACCCAACCAAATTCTGTTTGTTCTGGACTTTGTAATTATCTTTATCCAGATTTGTTAGCCTTTCCCCCACCAAACTCTCTTTGTTCCAGACTATACAATTATCTTTAACGCAGATCTGTTACCTTCTCCCCCACCAAGTTCGGTTTGTTCCGGACTATACAATTATCTTTTAACCAGATTTGTTTGCTTCTTTCACGCCAAATTCTGTTTATCCTAGACTATTAAATTACCCTTTACCCAGATCTATTAGATTCTACCCCCACCAAATTCTGTTCGTTCCAGACGAGTCAATTACCTATACCTAGATGTGTTAGCCCACCTCACCAAATTCTGTTTGTTGAGAATTATGCAATTATCCTTTATCCAAATCTATTAACCTCTTCTCCACCAAATTCTGTTTATTCCACAATATGCACTTATCCTTTACCCAAGTCTGTTAGCTCTCATCACACCAAATTCTGTTTATTCCGGACAATGTAATTATTCTTTACCCGGATCTGTTAGCCCTCAACCCACCAATTGTGTTTGTTGCGGATTATCCAATTATCCTTTATCCAGATCTCTTGGCCTCTCCCTCACCAAATTCTATTTGTTTCGAAGAATGCAATTATCTTTTACCCTGATCTGTGAGCCTGCAACCCAGCAAATTCTGGTTAACATCGTTGAAAAAGATATTTCAGACCGTGGACAAGATTAAGAAGAACGTGAAGGCGTGACGGAAAAGCAGCTTGCTTGAAAATTTGAAATTTGGCTGAGATATTGAAAAGGGAATAATTTGAAAGGGACCTTGCGGCACTTGCTATTTTTTCTTAATTTTAAATAGCAGAACCATTTCTAGACACACATATCATCAAATCGTGCTGATAGTTCACTGACACACACTCTCTCTCTCTCTCTCTCTCTCTCTCTTGTTATAAGTCTCTCATTCTGGGCTGGTCTTCGAGACTACATCCACTGTTAACACAGAATTGATCTATGTAAGAGCTTACTGGCCGGCCATCACTGGTGTGTTCTTGCGTTGGATTCCATAAGAGAGTGTCGCTTATGATTTCGTCCTTACTTCTCCAGCAGAGCCCCGTATTACACAGTCAAGGACAACTAGTAAGATTTTCTAACGTTTGCAGCATCGGAGAACAAGCTCTGTAATGATTTTAGACGAGTCGACCTGACTGCTGATGATTTCAAGTGGTTATTATTTGCACAGGGTCTAGAATCAGCAGAAGACGCCGAAGTTAGACGGCGGGTACTGACCAAGCTTGAAAACGAACAAGGATTGACTCTTCAAAAGTTGGCAGAGGACTGTCAAAGAGTAATTTCTGTCAAGTGTGACTCAAAAACGATCGAGGAATCAGGTGTGGCTCAGACTAGAAAAATTAGAAGCAAGTCAACCGCCTATTCCCCTCAAAAAGGCAAATCTCATGTGAAGACAGGAAGTCAAGTAGTTTGGAGACAAGACCCGTTGGTGACAAGATGTAGTAGTGTTATATAGTCACATATGCAGATTCACAATAAACAAAACACGAATAGGTTTAAAAAAACGCCCGGACCATGTTACCATTGTAGTAAATGGCATTGGATGAAATTCTGTCCAGTCAAGAAGAAAAAATATTGCAAAAATTGCAATACAAATGGTCATAACTTAACTCAGTGCTGGTACGCCAACATAACGAGAAAACCCAAAAGTAAAATTAGACAAGCTCAGACGAGATAGTCAATAGGAATTTAAGGAAATATATGACTGTTGATGTTTTCAATAACTCCATTAAATTCCAGCTTGACTCGGTTTCTGATATCTCAATCATCAATTGGCGTACTTGGCGAAAATTAAACAAGCCGACCTTATTAAAGACGGATAAAACAGCAAAATCCGTAACTGGCGAGAATATTAACATCTTAGGCGAGGTAATCCTTACAGTAACACTAAATGGAGTTACCAAAAAGCTGAAAGCCTACGCACTAAAAAATTCAGACAACTTCTTCAGAACAGATTGGATAGAAAAATTCAATCAAAGGGATTGCCCAATGAGAACCTTTTGTCGCAAAATAGAAAGTACAGCGTCTAATTCGATAAATCTCAAAAAGGAATGTTGTATATTGACTTACGACCCAGCCGGGCTGTCAAAATAGGAAATGCACCTTTGTAAATAACAGGTGCATCCGGTTGATCAGGATATTATAACCTTGGCCGTGGATGGATTGAATGAGTGCAATTTGTGACGCCCACAAGATGGTGGGCGAAGAACTATTATATAACTCAGTGAAGACAGGAAGTCAAGTAGTTTGGAGACAAGACCCGTTGGTGACAAGATGTGGTAGTGTTATATAGTCACATATGCAGATTCACATCTACATACATGCACATATATATGTAGAATAATTCACTGCGACACAATGATAAAGACAGACGCACGCAGAAAGACGCAGGAAGACTTCTTTACAAATATATTTACCTCTCACTTCATTTGTAAGGTTTCGAAAAGGTTGTGTGGGGTTTTACTGTGAGAGGGAGCTGGAGACCGAACATAAACTGAAATTTCTTGACCCCACTGTTATGACCGTCACGTTGTGTCTTTCTCGTTCTTTAGTGCTGCTCAACCGGAGGCTTAGGGCCCACTCATCAGGGCCCAAAGGCCCCTTCGGCCTGATGTAGCTTTCCCTACCACATTTCGTCTATAACTCCGTCCGATCTTCAACTCAACTGCCACTGGCTCGTCGAACTCAACTGAATTATATAATCGTTCGACGCTCACTCGATCTTTGAAATCGAATGTTTAATCGTCATCAAGCGGAAATAACTGTCATGCAGTTCAGAGGTCACTCTCTTCCGGTGCATCACTCTGTAGTGTACCATGGGAATTACCTTGTCCCATTTCATCAGCCAATTTTCGCCCACGCGATTTCCTCTCATAACTGCCATTAGAATGTGTCACTTCCTTCCGGTGCATTACCTTGAATGGCATTTTTGGCCGGGTCAAAAGGTCAAAACATAACAGTAGAGAAAGCCAGCACCCAGCAGAGTGGCCCCTCAGCCCAAGAGAACGGAAACGAAACACGGTTATGGCTAATAGAGTGAGGGTCAATATGTTGCAGTTCTGTTCGGTCTCCAACCCCCTCTCACACGCAAACCTTTCAAATAAAGTCAGAGGAATATTTTTCTAAGAACTCTGTCGCTAATCTTTATTATTGTGTGTCGTTGATTCTGAATGCATATGTAGATGTATATATATTATGTGTTTGTATCGTTGGTCATGGCTATACAACAGGAACTCAAACAACGATTTCCCCAGGTTTTTTTCTGGCGGTCTGGGGAAATGTTCTAAATTAAAAGCTAAGCTCAAGGTGAAGAACGGTGCACAACCGGTATTTAAGAAGAAACGGAATGTCCCTTTCGCTGCTCGAGAGCAAATCAACAAAGAATTAGATAGACTTGAAGAATCAGGTATTCTGTCAAAAACAGACTTTAGCGAATGGGCAGCACCTAAGGTCCATATAAAAAAGAAGTCCAACCAAATACGAATCTGCGCCGATTTTTCCACTGGGTTAAACGATACCTTGCAGGATCACCACAATCCTCTACCAAGCCCTGAGGAAATTTTCAACAAACTAAACATTAAGAACATGCAGAATTTGAGAGGGCCTCTCAACGAACTCTTAAAAAAGGACAAACCATGGTTATGAACCACTGAATGCCAAGAGTCATTCGAAAAGATCAAGAAAACCCTTAATTCGGGTCTCTCCCTCACCCACTTCGACCCTACCCTCGACATCATAGTCGCAAGTGATGCAAGCTCATACGGCATCTGTGCTTGCATTCTCCATAAACTGCCAGATGGTTCGCGAAAAGCTGTGGCACACGCATCTAGATCCCTGCTACCAGCTGAGAATCAATATTCCCAAATTGAGAAAGAGACTCTAGGGATAATATTCGCCGTCACAAAATTCCACAGATACCTACATCGAAGACGGTTCATACTACAAACGGACCATAAACCCCTAATAACAATCTTTGGGTCCAAGAAAGGTCTGCCAGTCTATACTGCAAAGAGACTACTTCGTTGGGGAACAATTCTCTTAAACTACAACTTCAAGATTGAGTTCCTAACATCTAAAAATATTTGCCACGCGAACAGCTTATCACGACTCGTTCCCAAAAATACGGAAGTCTTTGAAGATTCCATTATTGCAACTCTAAGGAGGAATTTGCGAAATCAGCAACAATGTTCGCAAGAAAAGTCAAGTCCGTCTTCGATAAACTCATTCCACGGCAAGCAAAGTTCAAGAAAACCGTCTCGTCCCATAAGAAACATTTCTATCCTAGCGATAAAGTTCTTTTCGAGGCCTACAAAAACAACATGACATTCTGAGAAGTAGGCACCATCAAACTAAGGAATGGCGAACTGGTCTATATTCTCCAGGGACCAAAAAACACAAAGCCATATGAACCAACTCAGGAAATGCCGTTTGAATGAATCTGAGGAATCACCACAAATTACCTGCGAAGAGCCGATCGACGCAATATTCGATTACTTCGATCTCAACACGCCTCAAGTCTCTCCGGAAGTACGACCCTCGGGAAGAAAAAGAAAATTTACGCAACCACTCGACGTAAATCCCAAGAGGTAGAAGTATTAATAGTGTTACTTTTTTTTTTGCCTTTTTTCCAAGAAAAAAAAGAAGACTCTTGGAAGGGGGTGTTGTAAGACCGAAACTTACCTGCATCATGGACTCTTCCAGCACTACATTACTAGCGTAGTAATATCCTAATACCAGGAGTAGTAGTAGCTGTAGTACAAGTGTACTAGAAGTACGACTACCAATATTGAACACTATCCTTTGTAACTTTTAATATATCTTTCTTACCTCTAACCCGTATTCCGTGTTTTCCTTCCGTGTACCGAATTTGGGTCCACATCAATAACAAATTCACACATTAAGTTCACTTATTCTTTTCATTTATTTGAGTGTACTCGGAAAATAGTAGCAATAATAAAAATAAAAGATTAGTAGCATAATAATTTAATTTTCAAATAAAAATCCATCAAAACATTTTTAAAAGTGTCTAAAAATATTTTGAAATTTCCTTTTAGGGGATTTTTGAATATTTTTTATGAGAGAAATGAAATATCTATTCAAGCAAAACTCTTTTGAACCACGTCATACGCACGTTCCATCTTTTATCGGTAACAGTTTAATAGATACAAATATGCAATAATGGAAATGACATTGTTTCATCGTTTGGGTCAGATTAAAAGAAAACTGAATTGCTGAAGGTTAGAATGAAAAAAAATGTATCCTTCAATAAAAATAATATCTTAAAGCTCTAAAGACATTCTTTAAAAAATGAAAAAATAATGAAAATATTTTGAAATTTGAGATAATAATTTTAAAATCCTTTTTAGGAAATTTTTTAAACATTTTATTTGAACGCAACAAAATCAGAATTTCAAGTTATCCTTTGTATTTCATGTCCATGATCAAAAGCAATTTTATCTAAAAAGAAAAGTTTGGTTGACTTTTTGAGATCAGCTATTTAATTGTTTTGTAAGAGAATCAAAAGAAATGATCGGAAAAATTGGTTAATTCGTCCATCTAATGGGAATAAAGAAAATTAATGCTTTGAATTGAAAAAAGAATTTCAAAATCAGTATGGCCATTTCAAATAGGATTCGATTATAAATAATTCAAACTCTCTCTCTCTCTCTCTCTCTCACTCACACACACACACACACACACATATATATATATATATATATACATATATATATATATATATATATATATATATGAAGATTTTGTTGTACGTACAGAATCTAAATATTACTTTAAAAAGAGAGTGTATGGTGTTAAGGACGTTTTAAAATCATTAAAACGAATTAAAATTCTAAAAAAGGTAGCCTTTCTTTCGGTCACATCTCTTCAGAGAACTGTCAGTAACGATCGATTTTGAATTAGAGGAAGTAAGCATAGGATGGTAACCAAAGGAAAAATCCAGGAGGGGTGAATGAAAAGACAGAAAAAAATTACTGCACGTTAGCAGAGTTGGGACTGATAATAGTATTTTCTTCTGATGGTCAGAGAAGGTTATTAAAATCAATGGAGTATAGAATTGCGTTTGGATATACAATTCCTGTTTGTATTTTTTTTTATAAGTAATGCTTCCAGAATGGATAGCTACAGTTCATTTGTTGATGTCTTCAAGATGATAAACATTGTAGGACTGTATAAGCAAGTACAGGTCTAGGTTTGTTTTATCATTATTTACTCATTAGAGTTTTTCACATCAGTTATAGCTGATGGTCTTTCACTGGAGTTTGAGTGACAGCAAGTCTCCTCAAGTGTCCAAGACTCTTCTCAGTATTCTGGCCGTTCTCAACAATGCTGAAGTTTGGATGGTCTTCACTCGTTCGCCAACTTCCAAGTCCTCCAGTCCCTTTAGTAATCCTTTAGTTACTGTTCCAAACGCACCAATTACAATTGGTATAATTGTCACCTTCATGTTCCATATTTTTTTCAATTCCCTAGCAAGGTCGAGGTACTTATCCTTCTTTTCACATTCTTTCAGCTTTATTCTGTGGTCAGCTGGGACAGCAAAGACCACAATTTCGCAAATTCTCTTTTTTACTTTTTTTTTTGTTTGTTGATTATTATAAGGTCTGGTCTTCTGTCCGAGATTAGGTGATCTATTTGTAAATCAAAGTCCCATAGGAGTTTATGGGTGCCATTTTCTCGGGTAGCAACTGGGTTGTGCATATACCATTTGTTTATGTGTTCAAATTTAAATTTCTTGCACATCTCCCAGTGGATCCCTTTGTCCACCCAGTCGTGTCTAGTCTTATACTCCTCCTGCGCTAATTTGCTGCATTCGCTTATTATGTGATTGATCGTTTCGTCTTTATCACCACATAGCCTACATTTGCTATTTTGTTGCTTCTTATCTATTATTGCTTTGATATGATTGGTTCTTATGGCGTTGTTTTGTTCTGCTATTGGGAGAGATTCCGTTTCTCTCTAAAGTGTCCTTTTCTAAGCCATGTCCAGGTTTTCTCGTGGGAGATGTTGTTTATTAGTTGTTTAAAACGCCTATAGAGTTGTTTTTCTTCCCATTTTTGTTTTTTAGTAGTTGTCATTCTGTTGTCCACCGTGTTGTCAGAATCGTTTCTGATGGCTGTAATCAGTCCTCTTTCATGTTTTTCTATGTAGTCCTCGAGTTATTGTATCGATGCATCAACGCCGTCTTCAATTCCTCTTCCTCTTCCTCCCACCTTTCTTGATACATATAGTCTGTCAACTTCGTCTCAGGGATGTATGACCTATTATTATCATTATTGCAAAAGGAACCCAAAGCCTATCATTTTTATTACCAGACAATAAATGCCATACCACATTTTTAAAAAAAAGGTAACGGGATAATGATTTTTATTTTAATCATCATCATCATCACTCAACAAAATTCCCCACAAAACAGACATGTCATATTCAATTCAAAATAAACCTTTTACTACCATAAAGTTAGAAAGAAAAAGAAATTCTGATCGCAACAATCCATTTCCTCTCTCCTCGCCCATTCCTCTCTTCTCATACTCTCTTCCTTTGTCCCACTCCTTCCCACCAACAGACAACGGAGATATCTGTAAATATGTAATGATGCATCCCAGTACATACACAAATATACGTACATATGTACGCGCGAGTAACAGCACGTACACAAACATATACTAACGTTCAATAACACAAACTTGGACACACACACAAATAAACCCCACTTTTCGAAGAAAGAATGAACCATATGAATCGTTTTTTTAAGATATTCTCTCTGTCTGACGATTGCTGATTGTATGAAACCCAGGGTCAAAGACTGTACCGTGTAATATATATATATATATATATATATATATATATATATATATATATATATATATATATATATATATATATATATATATAATCACCTGCCGATATGTTTACACTAAGGATTACTTTGTTATAACAGAAACATGCTCAAAATTTTGGTGCTTAAGTATTGACAACCCTTTATAACTATTGATTTTTATTACAATTTTAAAATGTATTGCCATGACGAAAATGAATAAAACAAATCAATAAAAATCGGTGTAATCAACACGTTAATTTACAGTACATATTTGTAATTCAATAAATCCTCAGCCTAATTAAGAAAATACATTTAACTGAGGGAGTACTGCTTTATAATATCATTTTCTTTTAGTCAGTGGACTTAATCCAACTCTTCTTTATTGATCTAAAAGTAAAAAAACTATGTATTAAAAATTTCCGATAAAAATTCATCTAATAGATATATTGGACAATGTTATCACTGATCTATCTCTGTTGACGCTTCTCTCGACTTCTAGTTTTACGAATAGTCAATCGTCAGGAGAGAAACACCACAAATAAATGCATATTTTTTTCCAAATTTATAGAGATTAAGTTACAAGAAGTGGTAACTGGGTAAACAGTGACAATGAACGTTTAAACCAACTCTAAATATAATTTCCATCTGCCTCAATTTTTTGGCAAAAGATTTTTAATAATCATTGATATATCTTTGAAAAATGAATTTTGAATTCCTTACAATTCTTTGTATTAGATTAACTTTTTTTTCCATTCAGTTGGGAATAAATGTACTATTTCTACACAAATGGACAGCGTTAGAAAGTTTTCTGTTTACGGTTCATTTTAGATTTTCAAGAAATCTTTTACAAAAAAAAACGAATATTTAAATCGTACATGGTATTAAAGACGAATAATAGATTGAAGCTCTAGTAAACCACAGAAACAAAAAGTATCACATTTTGACTTTGAGAAAGTTTGCATCATCAAAAAAGAACAAAACAAATCAAATGGTAAATATTTAGAATTCGCTCAAATTTCACAATAGCAAACAATAAAACAGCAACCCGGATACTTTAATATATCACCGTTTTTAGCCAAATAAATATTAAGAGAAAGGGCAATATTAATAAATAACCAAAAATGAAATAAATTAGATTAAAGCGGACTAGAAGACTGCTATATATTTCTTCTTAAACGAATTCCAGATAATTTTAAAATGTAAACTTAATTGTAAATGATAAAGCTGTATTGGTGAAAGATGTCATATGAATAAATTATTACTTTCAACTACATACTTTTCACTTTTTCCCCCTTTAAGTCATATTTTAACCATATATATAAACATACTAATTTTGTGATGAAAGTTATAAAAGTCGGATCTTTCTGATGAGTAATTATTAACAAGATCATATTTTCCCTGACAACACCAATAGGTTCATCATCAAATGCTCAATTGTAAAAAAAAAATACTCAAAGCTAATCTAATCCGAATTTTTCCGACTATCATCAGGTGATATCGCCTTTTATTTAAGAAAAGCAGATTTTTCAACTCTGAACAGAAAATGAAAAACGATTGAAATTTTTTGAATAAAGCATTTTGTAAAAAATAAAAGAAGAGATATGCTAGGTATATCTGCAAAATACATCCAAGAATTGAATGTCTTCGTTTGAATAATGCTGCGTCGGTCATGCAAAAAATTAACCAATCTTGTCATATCAAAGGAAAGAGGAGGCCACTCAAATATCTCACAAATGCAAACCCCGAATGGAAACAAATCATGACGATTGTGAAGACAATATCCAAGCACTTAACAAAATTAAAAGACCAGATCAGATCTCATATTTCGACAGATAGATATGAGTTAGAATAGATAGATAGATAGATAGATAGATAGATAGATAGATAGGGGTAGGCTTTTATTCCTTATTTTTCAAGGTCATTGTTAAGCATCAAAAGAAATTAAAACACTCACACACACACGTGCGTGCAAACAAGTAAACACACACACACACACACACACACACACACACACACACACATATATATATATATATATATATAGATAGATAGATAGATAGGAGCAAGCTTTGATTCCTTATTTCTCAAGGTCATTTTTAAACATCAAAAGGGATTCAATAGAATTCTTTATGAAGACACTTGCTTTTTTTAAAAAAAAAAAAAACAACTTTGTGATTTTTTTCTGAACACACGAAAGCTACATAAAGAGTCTTTTCTATTTCCGAATTAACTACTACTGAGAAAATAACTGATTTTCCTCCTCTTATTTTAAACCTGACAGACTCCCTTCCCACCCATACGCCTTTATATTTTGTTTTGCTTTGGTTTTTAATTACTAATTATTATGGTGATTTATCAGACTTTGATTCATTATGGTTTCTGTCAGACGTTATTATTCAACAATTCTTATAGACTACCTCGACTTCTTTCTTATAAACATTTCAGATTCTTTTCTGACTGTATTTCATGAGTCCAGGGCAGCGTCCAATTGCTGGCCTTATTTTACTTAAACACTTGGATTTTGGCTTCTAAATCTTTCGGTGAACAAAAACATTTCATACAAAATATATTGTCAATCGGTTTCAAGAAATAGAAGATTCATGAGTTACGTAATATCTTTTGTTGATGCATTTTCTTAATTCATTTTCTTCTTTGCCCAGTCGGCTAGGGCTGTAG
>OY757928.1:434702-439702 GCA_963585895.1 Sepioteuthis lessoniana
CCCATCTTGGTCAAATAGTCTGTGACAAGGGGGGAGTTGTGGACTGGTGCATTGTCCTACTGGAAATGCCACTGACCCGATTTGAAGAGTGCTGGCCTCTTCCGACAGAATCTCTTCCTGAACTCCCTTAAAACCTCAACATAGTAACCTTAACCCTAACCCTATGGCCAATCAACTCTGGTGTAATGACTTCCTTACTTCTCCCACACCTCTCATCATCCCTCAGAAACTCCCTGCCTTCCTTGAATCTCTTATGCCACTCAAAAACTGACGCTCGATTCATGCAAGATAGCCAAAAAGCAGTCTGAATCATTCCATACGTTTCTGTTGCATTTTTTCCAAGTTTAAAACAGAATTTTATTGCATATCGTTCTTCTGAAGTGTCCTCACGTCCAGATTGCATTTTTGAAATTCACCAGCCGTGCCAATCAAGCTTTAGTAGGGTGTATTCCTATTGCTGCTGTAGCTGTTCATTTGAAGCTGAAATCGTAGAAATTAGTTAGTCGTCTCATAAGATGTTTAGCAATAACATAGTGAATTTTCAAGAGTTTACAACAATTTTAAATGCCTGTACAAAAAGTCTGGAAACTTATTGAATGCACCACGTAAATCTATTTTAAAACTTTTTAGAAGTCATTTGTTGACGAACTGTTAAATGGTTTCAAGTACATGCTATTTAACGCAAATAATTCTATTTAATATTAGTAATCTATTTGTACACAGTTAATGGTTTCAAGTATTGCTATTTAAAATTAATGATTTTATAAATCAACTATTCCTATCTAATACGAGCAATTTGCACAGCAGTATAGTTTCAAATAACTAATAATAATATTCCTAAGTGAATGACTGAACAGTTCTATTACACCCATAGATGGGGTCTAATGCAGGTACTACCATTCTGGGTTAGAGTTGACCCGAGAGTAATGATAATGAAGTGTTACTCCATATTCCCTAAATTTAAAGACTGGGGCCTCACAATCAGATGAGTTTATTGTCAAACCAGGGCACTTAAATCTTATTTTTCTCAATGAGTCTGATCCGCAGCCACCGCCTTTTAGCCCCTTTAAGATCAAAGAGGATATGTGTTTGTATGCCTGAAGAGCAATTTGAGGCATACAGTCAGGAAAATCAAATAGGATCTAATGCTTGATATGACCAGCCGATTGATCCGATCGGGCTTCTTCGACCGCCTGTCGAGCCTAGTAAGGCCCAAAGTGGAGTGCTATATGTTACGTTGCTACTTTGGCTGCTGGGTCACGGACAGCTCAATCATCAGGATCCCGTACACAAACATTCAGGATCGCCACTCACAACCAATTGGAACCCGCATTGGTCAAGAGGGTGTCTTACAGCTCTGCACAGGTTCAGTCGGTATGTTCTACGTCCCCAACCGACAAACGTTTGTCCTCTTTATATAAATAAATAAGAAAGACACATTCATTGTGTTATCTGCTAATTCCATGTTTTTTATTGTCACTCTTTTTTATATTACTCATTCATTATTGACTTTTATGTGAAAGACCATAAGAAAAATCTAAGTTAATTTTATAGAAGACTACACCATCGAGGACAACTGTTGACAAATAACCAATATAGAGACTTTAACTACTATCTACTGATTGAGCAAAAATATTTGCAAATAGAATTAACTATACGATAGCCTTAAGTTATTGCAGTTTTAGTAACCTACGATTAATGCAAAAATAAATAATTAACCTGTTTTATTTAATATTACGATCAAATGGCAAGAGTAGTGATGCTGACAACTTGGGTAACCAAAGAGAAATCATTAATTACTTCCTTTAGATGAAAAGGCAAAAGTTATTTCCTTTCGAAAGGAAACAAAAATTTATAATGTTACTTAAATCTCAAGAAATAACGAATCTCATATCCATGCCAACGTTTACTACTTTATATTGTTGTAATTGTTTTTTTTATTAATAGTTATCGTTGTTAATCTCGTAATTCATTGATTAGAATTATAATGTATATGTATGTATACTATTCAATAATATCAGTTGTTTCAAGTATTTGCTGAGTGCCATGGAAATAACTATTGAAGCTAGAAAGAGAATTATGCATTTACAAAAACCTATTCCATAACATCTCAGGACATATATATATATATATATATATATATGTGTGTGTGTGTGTGTGTGTGTGTGTGTGTGTGTGTGTGTGTGTGTGTGTGTGAGCATCTACTACAGGGCAATCGTTATCAAGCTTTACCTTCTGACTATAGCTTTTACAATCCATACAATATTACCCATTATTTTGGACCAAGATCAGAATAATTTGAACTAAACAATCTTCTCAGGGATGCTAATCACAAAACAATTGTTGCCAAACCTTGTAGAAAATCCTATCCTTAATGGGTATTCCATTGTAGGTCATGTGTACAATATAAGAGTAATTATCTAAGAGACAGCAATCGCAGGGACATGATTAACAGGCCAGTTTTACATACCATTCACAAGTGCAGTCAGATCTGACACCACTCTGTACCACACAGTTGTGGTCCCATGAAACACTCAGTTGAAATTAGTGATTAATATATATGTATAGTTCGTATCAAAGATAGATCGATAGATCGGTAGATATGAGGTTTATTCAAAATGTTTTCAGCTCCATCCAGAAAGAAGAGCCATAGTTGAACATTTTGGTTGTGGTAACACGCTACCACTTCAGATAAAACGAGAAAAATCTGAATTAGTTTTTATAGTTTTATCGGAAGTGATAGAGTCTATTGCCACAACCGAAATATTCAGTTATGGTTCTTCTTTCAGGGTGAGGATAAGAACTTTTTTGCAACCCTCGTAGATAGATAGATAGATAGATAGATAGATAGATAGATAGATAGATAAATAATGTACAGATAAATAAGCGGTTTAGAATTTATAAAATGTAAATAGAATAAAAATCAAAAGTAAATAAAATGATAAAAGAAATATTTATTGAAATAAATGAACAGATAATGAAAAAGAAAAAAGAAAAGCTGAAGAAGAAATAAGTAAAGTCAGGTCCTCATCTGCCCGTGATTATTCGAACCTCGTTCGTACCTTTCCGAGTTTTTTCTTTCACGAAATTCTCACTCAGTTTGGCCCCATCTCATTCATATCTGTCTACAACTGGTCTATTTTTTTCTTTCCTTTTCTTTTTCTTTTTCTATGTTCTTTCCCGCCTTTAGAGAATCGAAATTCAACTTTCGAATTCTACTTAGCGATCTGTTGTGAGCGAGGTGGGGGCGAAAAACACTGTAAAAAGATTGTGCTTAACCTTAAGAACAGCTAATACCTGCCACTTTCTAACAGGCAGCCGGCTGGAGATTGTGCTTAATCAGCAAAACTAGATAGACACATTTCCTTCTTCGCAGACACACACTTACCGATACACATAGATACATGCACATACATAGGTATTAACATGCACGCACGGAACGAATAACAATGATTAGTAACAAAATCGATTATGATCAACAAACTCGGGTAGATGTCGGCGCTAGATCAAAGGAATTTTGTAAGAGGAAAAAATACAGCATATACTGGTGTATAAGTCGAATTTTAATCTGCCAAAGACAATGTACATTGCTGAGCTTTGATTTTGAAATCTTTCGTTTAGGATAAGTGCCATATATAGATTATTCAATCGGAACTGACAAATTAGAGTTATGATATGTATAATGCAAATTTATTGGTAATGTTTAGAAATACACTGCCAATAATTCTACTATAAAACTTCACAGTAATGAAAAGGATTTTCATTGGTTTAGAATACTAGTAAGTATTACAAACAGATTACTATATTCATAATTTGATTGCATTTTTAATGATTTTACGATAGAAATGCTCTCAAAACCAGTAATAGAGGGAGTGTCAGTGGTCAATTATTAATATAGGAATACTGACATAATTGGTATATAACTTCAATTTTTCCTTCAATTCACTATTCAAGTTCATTAAGATAGAGAATTATTGAATGATAAAACATTTTTAGTAACTGAAGGCTTTGCTTGCTTGCTTGCTTGCTTGCTTGGCGAAAGTTTCAGATACATTCTCCCAACCCCAACGCATACACACACACACACACACACACACACACACACACACATGCACGCATGCACGCACACTTATTAGCACTCATGCACATGCATACATAGTACAATGATCAATAAGTAACCAAAATCGATTATGAACAACGGAGTCGGGTAGATGTCGGCACAAGATCAAAAGAATCGATTGACAAAGAAAAAAACGATGATATAAACGATGTAAGAATTAATATAAAGAAAAAATATTTGATAGTAGTTCATGTAAGAAATACACATTGCTCCTATCAGAATGTGATTTTTAGTAAACCCGTCGCGCAGGCCAATTTAGTAGTACATTGTGGTCTATTTTCATTTAGCACCACATGCTTATAACCTTATACCAGAATATATTAAGCGTATTAGGAGGTACTTACTGTTACGTGATGAGATGGAATGCAAGTGAATTCGATCCGCACTAAGGGTTCTACTTCTGTGTTTTTGTGCAAGATTAAGCTAAGTTTAATAAATAGCTAAAGTTATCAGCCAAATGTCTGAAATATATTATTTGTTCCCCAGATGCCACGAGTTAGTTTTCGTGCCAAGGCAAAAAGTCAGGTTTTCAAAAGCTGATTTTCAAGATAATTTGGAAAACTGGCGCATCAGTCTTGTTCATTTTATTTTTCTCTATTAGACCGTGTGCAATACAAAAATAATTTTAATAAATAAATAGTGAGAACCATTTTAATAAATAAATCTTAATGAATATTAATTGATAAATTGTGAGAACGATACAGAAGGGGAATTTTAAGACCATTTTTGGCAGCAAAAAAGAAAATAAGAATGGAATTACGGGTAATATTTTCGTCTAGTTAAAATCCGTTTATGAAAGGAAAATCATTAACTTTCGCTTTAAAGTAATTATTTTGAGCAATGTCATATGAACCTAATGTCATAGGTACCTAATGTCATA
>OY757928.1:444702-477202 GCA_963585895.1 Sepioteuthis lessoniana
TACATCAATTTTTCTCCTTCAACTCCAGTTAAAGATGAAACATTTATACTTTTCAAAAAAGTTGTGAAGTGAACTTTTGCTGAATCTACTGAAGATCAATCTTTGTTCGTTGACTCCGTTTGCCATGCCGGTAACCGTTACGCTACAGCACGCCAAAAGGTGAACTTTCCAATGAGAATTGAATACCCAGACAATGGGTTGTGAGTTTAACTTGCTCGACCACCGATAAGTACAAGCGTAGTTTATAAGTATTTTATAAGTATGGAAGATGGAAGTGTGTACTTGTTATTAGATCAGCCAAGTCTAGACGTGATTTTGAAATTCTGGGAACCAAATTTGCCAAGGTGGACTGCTAAAACAATAAAATACTCAATGATTATCCGTTGCAATGTGCCCACGACATCGACGTCATCTCCTGCAGTGTACGTGCAGCAGCGGATCAGTCACTTTATGGTCGACCAGATCGCATCATTCAGAGAAATGGGGTGGCTATCAAACTAAGCATGGGAAAGCAGCTAGGGTGCATAAGCAAAGCAAGGTGAACGCGTGCACACAAATGCGCGCGTGAACACACACACACGCACACACACACACATACACACACAAACATACACACTTTTATAAACACAGAGAGAAAAATAGTATTCATTTGATATAATCAACACCTATACGCAATCGCCCACATGCTCGCATTGATTAATGTAAACTGAGATAGATATCAAAAGATTGAGATAGATAGATAGATAGATAGACTTTTTTATGTAAAATAAAAAGAAAAAATTATCTTCTTTGGTGTCATTATGAATTTATTTCTGGTCATGATGACCATCATCAGATGTTGCATGAATTGTTTTTTTATTTGGGTGTTCTTATGTTGCTTCCGGTGAGCATGGGATTTGAATTTGAAATCAAATAGTGGCATGCGACTTACTCAAAATTATGTATTAAATCTGCATTCATACTTCCGTTGAAACTATTATGTATTATGAATATTATATAAAATAATTCGTGTTATCAGGAAAAAATAATTCAATCCTGATATTGATATACAAAATTCTATTTCTGATTATTAAAATTATCGTAAAAATTCATGTTATTTATATTAGGAAGAAATTAACACATCGAATGTTAAGTTAATCATAATAAGCAAAGAATTAAGATGTAATAGATATTTTATCAATGTAACAAATAATTCCTGACTTATAATATTAATAAATCAACTATTAGTTTCTTAATTTTTTGTCTAAATGTAGAAAAACGGTGTAATAAAAATAGTGTAGTACGAGGACAGTTCCATTTTGTTAAAAAGCTATAATAATTGTATCCTTTATTAGGAAAATCTATTTTAAATCATTTATTATTTAATCTATTTTTATGGATCAATATTCCAATAATTCATGCTAGTTAAATCTATTTGATATTATTAATATATCAATTTAACTTATATTAAGAATTTATTTCTATGTCTACATACAGATATCATTTCTATTCAGGTATTTACTAAATTTCCATTCAAATATTTCAATATACATATTTTCTCTTCTAGGCATTTTGCCCAGTTGGCTGGGGCTGTAGAATACACCAACTGCTTCGCTGCAGAGGGGTAAGACCCTCCCCCAACTAGTGTCCTGGATATGACACTAAACAATCTGATGGAGAGGTTCCAGCAATGCAGGAGATTTAGGCAATGCGGAGTACCTCTTTATTGCCATCGCTCCGAGGTCCACTCTGGCCCGGAGTGGTAGCACCTGTTAAGGGTCCTATCTATGGGTTTAACCCATATATAGGACTCTTCTATTTAATAGAACTAAATGGTGGTTGGCATTTATTGTTTTTATACATTTAAACTGCATATTTATGCTGAACTGAATAGTTTAAAATGGAACTGTTTTGACATCTAAACTGTGTACTTATGCTGAACTGAATTATGTGAAATAAAACTGTTAGATATTTAACTCTGTGTATTGCCCAGTCGGCTGGGGCTGTAGAATACACTGACTGCTTCTCTGCAGAGGGAAACGACCCCCACACAAAAAAAATGAGTGTCCTGGATATGAAACTAAACAGTCTGATGGTGAGGTGGGGCCTTGGGGCCTTGGGGAATACGGAGCACCCCTTGATTGCCATTGCTCCCAGGTCCCTCTGGCTCGGCGTGGTAGCACCTATCTATGGGTTAAATAGAACTAACGGCATACTTATGCTAAATTGCATTGTTTGATTAAACTGAATTGCTTGAAATAGAAATGTTTTGACAATTAAACCGTACTTACATTTAAACTGCGAACTTATGCTAAACCGAATTATTTGAAATTGAACTGTTTTTGACATTGAAACTGTACTTACACTAAACTGAATTGTTATATATAACTGCTTGAATAAACTGAATAGTTTGAAAAAGAAATGTCTTTGACAATTAAACTGTGTACTCATGCTAAACTGAATTGTTTAAAATAGAACTGATTATTTACATAAAAATGGATTTGGCGTTAAATAACCTAAAAAGGTTGATATACCATAAAAGTAAACCAAACCAAACCAAACCAAATCTTCTAAGCGTTACCATATAAACTATTTGTCGAGGAGCATCTTTTAATCATTTTCCAATTTATAATTGGTGTTATTTGTAGTTCTATCAGATACCAGTAAAACCTTGGTATTAAGTTTTATTTTTAAATGTTGGATTTTTAAAATATTGTAGGTGGTCGTAATATCTAAATTTTAAGTTTAAGCTATACCAATGTATGCCTTTTCATTATCATCATGTTCTTTAGTTGAAATGTTAGCTTGATATATTGTATTATCAAGGTTACATTTTTATTTCCTAGTGGGCGTTCATTTTCTTTATCTTACAATTACATGAATGTTTTGAGTTGTCTTTGTCATTCCAATCCAGCTTATTTATTAATTTCTTGTTGTGATTGTCAATTATTTTGGATATATTGTTAGTACAAGAATAACTAATTTTTTCATTATTCTTATTATTTATTTTTTAAGGGGGTTACCATCTTTGAAATGTTTGTTTATTAAACCTAGAAAATATTTCCCTATATTGATGTTAGAGAGTTTGCAAAAAGGAGGATTAAACCAGATATTTCTACGTCAATTTTCATTAATATTTTTGCTCATCTTATTAACAATATTTATATTATTATTAGTTCTATTGTTTCCTATATTATTGCCTCTATTGTTGTGATGTCTATTGGCTTCTAAATACTTTAGCTCATTTTTATAACCACTGTTATGCATGGCTTCATTGTAAAATTCCTTATGATTTTAAATATGTTTTTAGATGACAAGGCGTATTCAATGAATCAGATAACTTTTTCGAAGGTGTTGGCAATACAAAGAAATGTTTATGGCTAGACCTTTTTCAATGGAATCAACAGTGCTGGGTCCTTTTATGACAGCAAGACCTTCTTTACTGATCGCTTCACTCGCCACTTTTTCTTTATTGGAGAATCTGTGAGGTTTCCACTTCACTGTCTATCTTTTCCTCTAAGGCTCGAAGTGGCAAACCCATGTTTAGCTCATTTGACAAAAAACGTACATCACTGTATACATCACACATTTTTCTTTAAATTTCACATGATTTGCACTTATCAACCACCAAAAATTTGATGACAGAACTCTTTTCAGTCCTAGACCACAATGAATATTTTTTCGTGCTTAAAATTATTTTGCTATAAACCAATTTCAAACAATGCATTTACAGAAAGGAAGTTCTAAAAAAACTTATTTTGCTTTTTTTAAAAACTATCCTTGTTTATTGAATGACCCACGTATATATATATATATATATATATATATATATATATATATATATATATATATGTGTGTGTGTGTGTGTGTGTGTGTGTGTGTGTGTGTGTGTGTGTGTGTGTGTGTGTGTATTCGTCTGCCTGCATGTATATACATGTGTACATTTATGATAATGTAAAAGGATATTAATGAAAAGTGTTAGATTGATAAAATGGCAAAGTCATTTGAAAGAGATAGATAGATAGATAGATAGATAGATAGATAGATAGATAGATAGATGCAATCTGGAATAGAATGCTGCCTATTTCTTGCATAGTTTTATAAGAAGCGTGTTTTTATCCATTGGAATATTTTATATTGTGCATACAAAAGTCGTGAGATCCCCTGAATACAATTATACAAATAAAGATGTTAGTGTGAACATACATATGATTATTGATAAACATTTATAAATTTCACATATAACTGAATGTTCACGTCGAGCTTAATTTATTCTGCGCCCACCTGAGTTTTGATAATGTTTACACGATAGATAGATAGATAGATAGATAGATAGATAGATAACACGTGATAGTCGATCCAAATTGTACTCAGAAGAAGAATGATGGTATTTCTTCGTAAATGTGCTTTTACGGTCCTTTGCAGAGTCAATAAAAATCATTTTATGTCTGCTGTAAAATTAACACCGGATGTTTTTTCCAGACTGCATTTTTGAATCGTTGACATATCTGTAGGCTTATTTTCTTAGATGCATTTTCTATAACTTACAAGTCGATTATAGAGCATTAAAAGGAATAATAGTAAAATACAATTTTCACTATATTTCATTGCTTTGCTGACTTCTAAAAAAATGACATATCTAAATTCATTCTATTTGCATTTATCAGAATCTAATAACATTAATTTTATACACATCTTCAAACCCCAAAACATTGATGGTCTTCACTTAAGCATCAAGTAACAGCAAGTCTCCCTAGCACTTTTTTTGATATTTTTTGCCACTTCGAACATTCGCCTGTGATAAATGGTTTAAATTCACGCTGGAATCTTCAATCTACTTAGTAGTTTTTATGGTCGTCCTCGATACGATTGTCATTTTAGACACAATCTTCAGAATCATATTTGACGGTCCTGCAACCAATTATTAATACTTCTCCATTATATATATATATATATATATATATATATATATATATATATATATAAAGTTCTAAGCCTCACCAAGAAATAGGCACTGCTGGACATTTTTGTTGTGGCAACATATTACCACTTCTGATAAAACAAGAAAAATTAATTCAGATTTTCTTAATTTCTGTAAAAATAAGAATCCTACTAAGGTGAGGAGTATGTCACAAATATAAAAATGGACAACAAAAAAGGCAAGTGTCGTTACAATGTATGTTGTATACTCTTGACGATCTCAATAATAATACAGGCCGACTCTGTCGTTTCTGATTTTGAATGGGTTTATTTCTTTTGCCTTCAGTTCTTGGTGACACTAGGAGGGAGAAACAAATCATAAAAGCCTATACTAACCATACTATGCTGACCCCCACCCATCTTGTAGAGTCCTTGATTTCAAATCATTTCTACTAATCGAGACCCAAACTGATCTGATCGCATCCGATCTGAAAAACTTGACCGCTACCTTCAACGGTCAAACCTCAATTCAACCGTCTTTTCAAAATCCTAAAATTCTCAGGACCATCTCTTCCTGGCGTGACATCATCCACCCACTCAATTCACTCTAACGGCCGTCCAGCCCCATCCTGGCAGTTTATGTGAGATGATGATTGTCATATCCTTTCCGTGCGAGCATGTGAGTGCTCCGTCTTACGATAACACCTGAACTAGAGACTCCGAGTTGTTAAAAGCCTTACCAAACTAAATAACAAAATAGGATTAACGAAAAATGATTGATATAATTAAATCCATTAAGGCATGGTACAGATACTTACTGAAGACTTCCCTTCTCATGCAACTTTGAAGAAGTGAGCAAAGAAATTCAAACGGGGCTGGGAGAACGCAAAAGATGACCTTCGATTTGATTATACGCAAACCTTAACGACTGATGAACAAATTGATGCCATTCCCCAAATAGTTTTGGATGACAGGCGTCTTACTTCCCAGAAGATACCGAAGTCCATATGCATTAGTTCTGGTTCAGTCCACACTATTTTAACTGAGATCTTGAATTTGAGCAAGCTGTCAGCAAGATTGGTTTCAAGAATACACACGCCTGACCACAAGCTTAAAAGGGGTTAACATTTTCAGAACACTTCTGATTCGCTTTCAGGCTAAACCTAAAAATTGCCACTGCAGATTTGTAACTCAAGATGAAACCCGAGTTGACCACTTTGAACCTGAATCAAAAATTCAAAGTAAATATTGGAAACATTATGGTTCTCCACCCACGAAGAAGTTCAACCAGACTACGTATGCTAGCAAGAGCTACACAATGCATACATCTCAACTACAGCAAAAACAACCCTGAACTATTCACAGAAATATAAAATAACCTAGATCAACTTAAAAACGATGATTGGATTAAAAACACACTTGACACAATAAAAATCATTAAAAGCAGACGCCAAACAAAAATCTTAAAACACACACTAACCTTATCTAGATCTGGGAACTCACATCACATAAAGTCTCAAAATGCAAAAATAAAAGTTGTAAAGTATTTAATATAATCATAAAAGGAAAATCCTCTACCTTCGAAAATCTGAAAACAAAGAAATAAATAGAAATTTATGTTGCAATTCAAAAATAACGTCTACGTAATCAAATACACTAATTGCAAAAAGATTTATAAAGGATCCGCACAATCAATAAGCATAAGAGACTCTTTACATAAAAGTAACATTAAATTATCAGAAAATAAATGACTCAATGCATCAGAACATCATTGTGCATGCACCAAACACTTTAAAATAATACAAATCTACCAGACCAATGACAACTAATTATTCCAAATAAAAGAAAAATCCTCATTGATAGATTTAAATCAACATTAAACAGAGCCTAACCACACACACGCGCGCTCGCAAACACACACACGCGCAAACACACGTTCATGCACAAAAATATACACACATCGACTTGCTTAAAAACATATCTATAAATGGGGATAAATACATCCTGACATATTAAATCCATCTAATACCCTTGAAGATATAAGTGTGTACGAGTGTATGCATATATAAGTGTATGTACATATATATGTGTATGTGTATGTGTGTGTGCACACACGCATACACATCAGTAACCAAAACATATCCACTAACACAAATAATTCACACATCCTTTGGATTATATTCATATAATATATATATATATAGTTGGAGTAGCATATCCATTGATATAATAAAGATTGCAAGTCTCATTAAACTATCATTGTTTGGTTATATATATATATGTGTGTGTGTGTGTGTGTGTGTGTGTGTGTGTGTGTGTGTGTGTGTGTGTGTGTGTGTGTGTGTGTGTGTGCGCGCGCGGTGTAGGGCAATTATAAGGAAACTCAAACCTGGTTAAATTGTCATAATAAATTTATTTCACCGGAAAATATATATATATATATATATATATATATATATAATGAAAAACGTAATGAAAACACAAGCTTTAATGCGTTTTCATGTGTTTGTTGATTTGAGTTGTTTACAGCATTGGTTATTCTTGATATTTCATGGTTGGTAAAATTGAGAGGATTTCATTGAAATTTTCTTATGGGTTACGTTATTCATTTATTTATTATTTATCATTTATTGTTTATGATGTTCTTATTGCCAAGCATTTCCCTAGGCTTATTTAGTTGACAATAGGTTAGTGTGCCTAGTTCTTGAAATGTATCTTTTTTTGCTTGGCTTACTTTGAAAATGTCCCTATAGTTCTTGATTATTTGGCAAATGGTGTTGTTAGAATGTTAATATAAAAGGGATGTGATACTCCAAAATCGGCTCTAAGTCAAATTCCTCAAACTTGCATAAAGGAAAAACTTATCCCAAACAACTTCAAGATAAAACTGGACTCCTCAATGGATAACCGCGATTAATACTCTCTATCAAACTGACACGAAAAAATAGGAAAATAGGAAAGCTAGACCAAGGATACAAATCAATCCAAATAGAAACATCAAAACGTTCTCACTCGGTATATATATATATATATATATAAGACCAAACCAAGACACTTTGATCAAACTACATCCTTCATCAAACTAACCGATATGCTATGGCAATATTTTTCTCATTTTTCATGTAGCGTATCAACTCATTTAAATAAGACTTTTTTGAAATCTTTTAAAACTTTCAATAAATAGCTTTCTTCTCTTCCACAAAAACCTTTCTTCTGTCGATGACTTTAGGTCGAAACTGGTTGAGAACAATCAAAAAATAAACAAGATATAACTAATATTCCGATTTGTCTTATCACTTTTGTCCATCTTAGTATATATATATATATATATATATATATATATATATATATATATATATATATATATATATATATTAGTTGACGACAAGAACAGAATATTTAGAATTTGAAATAATTTTTTCTACGTTACAACTTGGTCAGGTCACCTTATTTGAATGATTTTTTGGGTTTATAGATATTATTATCATAGTTTATATAATTGCATTTTCACACCAATTGTAAGGTGGTTTTCACAGTACTCCTATTATGATGGGTCCGATCCCAACCCAGTGCTTTTTCAAATCTTATATAGTTTTTTTCTTATTTGTCCTATGGCCAACTGGAATTGCTGCAAAGATCTTTTATTGTTCGGTTGAGGATGAAAGGACAAGTGCAATACACACTCGTTCATTCTAGCACGTGTAGCTCAGTTACTAAGCAACATGACGTGATACACATTTTTATACCAAAGGTCAAGGTGAGTGCTACATAACAGTTTAGTCACTCTGTACTACTGAAAAGTTGAGAAGCAGAGATTTTTTATTGTGTATGTTACAAAACAAAAGAGACTTGTTTTTATTGCGATTATTATTTTATTTTAATTATTATTATTGCACGAATCTTCAGTCTCTTCATTTGAGCGTCTCGTATCATTGCGAGTATGATCCTGCCTCTAATATTCTGCTGCAGTTCTCAAGTAATCTCTTGGTGTTGGGTTTTTTTAATTTCCTGGCACAATTCTTCAAATCATTTTTGAAATTTTACATGAAGAACATTCATTTCATAAACCTTTTCTACATTCCTTTCATTGCTTTTTATTTCAATTCTCTGGGTCACTTTAACCACTAAACAACAAAGAATCAAATAAAAGAAATTAGAAAAAGTAGCTTCTGCCGTGACTTGAACTCGTATTTCACACTCTGGAAGCTAGTCTTTTATTAATGATGTTCAAGCATTAATGATTAATTGGAGCAAAAAGTTGCACAGACTTTTTGGGAAATATCTCATCAACTGGCATAAAATTACCCATACGGGTTAACACGCCGTTTAAGTCAGTCAGTCAGTTAACAGTCTGTCTATATGCAGGAATATTTATGTGAATGTATTGAAGCAAAGTTGTTTGTTATATTTTTCTATAATTGTGAATCAACAAATCACCATGTGATAATGCAGTAATATACACTAATTTTCGGACGATACAGAGTTTTATCATAAGGAAGAATTGACGGTTACAAGTTTTAAAATTCTCACGGAAGGTACATATCAAAAAGAACAAAAAAAATGAGAACAATACACCGCATGGAAAGTTATAGAACATTAGGAACACCTGATGAAGTCTGTATGATTCTCTAACCGAAATGATAAACACAACTAAAACAAGGAAACTAATTCGCAAAAACCAATGTTTAATGACTTTTTTGTGTTTTCACTTTGGTGAGTCAAAATATTTTGCAATATTTTGGTAATGTTCGGCACAATTCGGCAGACTTGGATGCGGTTGCCATGATTGTGAAAGGGACTAACCATGCGAGAAGAGAAATGACGAGCTCAACTGATACACCCCGGATTTGCCTCTATGGCTTGAAGCACAGCCTCGGAATTCACAGTTTTTGGTATACTTCGCATTGTCTGATCATCGGGTCTTCTGGCCAATCGAGCGAATTTTTCTAACTATCTGATTATTGTACTATGCAAGTATTTTTGGTTGCTTTCGCGGCGTTATGGCCCAGTTCGAACTTATAAAGCATAATTTACCGAATCAGACTATGTTGCACTTTTATCTGAGTAGCTTTCAAATCACACACGGAGAGAAGCAATGCATAAAGTATCAGCCCACCAACTACCATGATATTACCAACCCTCCAGATACCTACCACCGCTGGCACCTATCACAGTTTTAACGGTGTTAGTCACATGATATACGTGCTGCAAACTAGCATGTTACCGAAACATTGCAAAACTTTTGACTCACCCAACTATTTTACTTAGTAGATAATTTCTTTGTCACAAATTCATCATTTCATCATTTCCGTACTTTTTTCAGATTTAAGTTCTGAGTAATATTTACAAACACTGAATTATACAAATATCTCAAAGTCATATGCTTTGTTAACTATGGTCGAAACAGCAGATCAACTAGAGAGATTCTATTGAGAAGATTTTACCGCCCACATTTTATTACAGTAGTGCCCATAAGTAACAGAACTATTTCAAATCCTAAGGATCGAAATTTCTAATTAAATTAAGATAGAAAGATAAAACTATTTAGACTATATCTTTTTCGGAATTATTTTTATTTTCTTAATAAATAGGATTAATGTGAAAACGGAAAATTTTCCATTGAACGAAACGTTATTTCGTAACATCTGCAAAACACTCGGCTCTAAAATGTCTGTACCCAAAATAAGAGTTCCAACTGGTTCCACTTCAAAATGTGCATATCAAAATTTTATCTAAGCTCGACAAACGTCTTAAAGACGTCTTTACAAACTAACACAAAAAAATACTCCCAGTATTTTCAATAACAATGATATTGTATATTTGTGGTTCTCAGACACGAGTTAATCATCTACCTGGTAGGTAGAATTTTTCTACTTTAGGATTGAAAAATGGGGATCACAGTTTGGCAGATTAAGATTATTGGAATATTGATCGTGGTACAAATTACAATTTAACAGTAGACCTTTGGAGAGATAAACTCTTGGAAAGGAGAAATGACATTTTGTTGTAGAAACAACAATGGCTGAGAACCACCGATTTATATACATGAAACACGCTTTTATTAATATTACTTTTGCTAGTATTTCAGATACCATATATAAATACAAGGGTGGATCAATAAATCTGTAACTGAATTCTAATCTAGAATATTTAGATTATATGTTTTTATCTGTATTATCAATATTCCTCAACGAAGGGAATTATCTTGAATTTTTGGAGTGTAAAATATACTTTTTTCATTTTTAGTCCACATCTCTCTCTCTCTATATATATATATATATATATATATAGACATAGATATGTGCGTGTGTGTGTGTGTGTGTGTGTGTGTGAAATACAACCACACACGAATTTTTCATTAGCTTTTGCTTCGACTGTTACAAGACCTCAAAAATGGGTTACCAATCGACGATTTAGATCTCACAATTCTTTTGCTAAGTGTGTTGTGTTTATCATCACGACCCATAGTTATTGATTGAGTTTAATACAATTGTGAGTAGAAGTGAGGATCGAACTCATTACAAAGTAAAGAGAAATCTGCTCGATTATTTCCCTTTGCTAAGACGCCTATTTTTGTTGATTTTAATTCAAAGTAATTTCAACTGGAATTCGAAACTGGTTCTTTGCATTTGAAAAAGCACAAAATCTTTTTACTGAAACAGATTGCAGACGTCATTAAGGATTTTTAGTAAGAACAGATCTAAATTAACTTTCTGACAAAAATAGTTCACATTTTTAATTTCTTTGATCGATTCTGAAAAAAAATTGCTTTATCCATTAAACAATTTGATTATATTTAAAAAGCATTTTCAAGATCTTTAGCATTAAGAACAACACACCACTAAATGCATATCTTGTAATGCTAATTGCAATAACATTTGCTTCCTCATGTTTAGTGTTCTTATTTTTAACTCTCAAAGTTGAGCTACTAAAAGAAATTTATTAAAATACTATTTAATGTCACGAGGCAACCACTTTCTTTTTCAAAGAAAACAAAATAATAACTGTTTATCTATAAAATACAAGAGAAAAGCATGAAGTCCAGAACAATAGTTTTCTCTTGGTTTTCAAATTTGCTGATAAATTCTCCACAATATGGCAATGTGTAAACCTTAGATAGATAGATTCTAAATTTATCATATTTTGACACAGGAACAGGATAAATCAACGACTACAGTGGATAGTGTAGTGCCAAGTTTCTAAATATATTTGTCTCTCTGGAAAATCATTACTGAAATCCAGGCTTCATCAGGAAAATATGTTATTGCTATTTGTAAAGCTTGGTGTAGTAATAGTACAAGGCCAGAACTATGGGGCACCCAGTGAGAATCAAATTCACAAGCAATGAACAGCTAACCCTAAACCTAGCCATTATATCATGCTATTATATTGGCCAGAAAGTATCCTAAGATGAATAAACTGATATTTAGACGGTAGACACCCACGTGAGAGAAGGAATATTTTGTTGTGCCTATCCTTAATAAAAGAACGACATTCAAAATTTCATCCGGGTTCGAACGCTGACCTCGAGCGTCACATGGATTTTCACAACCGCGAAACAGAGTCTTATAATGACGTGTATATATGTACGAGAGAGAAAATGATAAAAAAGTGAGGGAGAGATAAATAAGAACAGACTGATATAGATCTATCATTCATCATCATCATCATCATATCGTGCTGGCAGCACGGATATCCCTGACCCTCTCTCGCCACTCCTCCCTATCGTTCATCGCCCTAGGTAGGTCTTCAGGACAACAACCTGTATCCTCACATAGCTGCTGAATGTACGTTCGTGCTGGTCGTCCTGCTTTTGCGCGGCCGTGTGTGGGGATCCATAAGAGTACATCTCTTATGAGTTCATCTCTGCTTCTCCAGCAATGTCCTGCATGTCTGGTTCGCCTAACTTGAATAGATTTCGTGATAGGGGGCAGGTGGCCGTACAGTTGGTGTCTTGTGGGGTGTTGCTGCCAGGACTTGTTGAGGATTGCACGCAGCATTCTTGTGTAATTGCCATCTAGTTTCTTCTCCAGCCGTTTTGTTAGCGTCCATGTAGTGCATCCATATAGCAGTATCGATGTGACCGCTGCCTGGAAGAAACTGCGTTTCATTTTATCGGTTAGGTCTGATTTCCATATAGTCGATAGCCTATTGATAGCTGTCCATGCTTTCGTTAACCTCGTTTCGATGTCCTTTTCGGTTGATTCGACGCTGCTTCCTAGGTACGTGAATTTGTCTACTAGTTTAAGAGGGGTTCCTTCTAGAGTGGAGATGTCCCCCGTTTGGTTATAGCACATATATTCCGTTTTGTGTGCATTAACATGGAGGCCTATGCTTGCTGCTGCTCGTTCCAGGCTATGCAGAAGTGTTTCGGCTTGGTCAGGTGTATTTGCCAGTATCGCTATGTCATCGGCGTAGTCGGCGTCGGTAATTGTTGTTGCGGGATATCTTCTGCTTCTTTTCTTCGTCAGTTCGAAGCCATTCTCTTTGATTTTGTCAATCGATGTTCTAAGTACGTAGTCTAGACAAATGATAAAGAGATACGGAGCCAGCGTGTCCCCTTGTAGTACTCCTGCTACAATGTCGAAGTATTCTGTGTCTCCATCTGGTGATCGTACTTTTACTTTAGTGTTTCTATAGAGAATCGTTATTGCCGCTACGGTTTCTTTAGGTATGCCGTACGCTAGTAGGATTTGTTCCATCTTTCCTCTGTGAATGGAGTCGAAAGCCTTGGTAAAGTCGACAAATATTAATGTCGCTTGTAGGTTCTTTGCCCGTACACCCTCAAGGATTCTGCGGATGGTTAGTATTTGTGAGGTCGTAGATCTATTTCTTCGGAAGCCATTTTGGTTTTTTCTAAGTATGTTGTCGATTTTGGGTTCTATGCGGTTTCGTAGTAGCGCATTGTAGATTTTGGCAGCTATGGATGTAAGTGTTATGCCTCGGTAGTTTTTGGCTAATCCGAGGTCCCCCTTTTTAGGGAAGGGGAGTATGCATCGCAGTATACAATCAAAATCCGATATACAATCTATCATTCAGTCTGGGAATATAGACAGAAAAACAATAACTATAATATTTACATAAATAAAATACAGGGGGTTTTCACCGTTGTAACGCGTATGACTTGTTTTGTCCTTTCGAAGCAGAAACGAGTGTAGAGATTACTCTCCTTGTACGCACACGTTCTTCAGTTGCTACTAAAAACCTTCAGTCATTTTGTTTTTGCGTCTTTCTTAAATCCTTTACGCAATAATGTTTATCTGGCGTCATTAAGTCAACTGCGCTACCCTCATATCGATGTACAATTTACAATACGCTTTTCTTTTTCTTCTTCTTGAATTCGAGTAAAGCTTTCAACGAGATGCTCGCCATTTTATTTAATTCAACAACTCTTCAAATTTATTCATTTTTTGAATTCTACCAGAATATACAAAGCTTGAATGTTACTTCATTTGAAAACGGGCTCAGAATATATATCATTTTCATTTCAATATATCTTTGGACGTCAATATAAACCAATATATATATATATATATATATATATATATATATATATATATATATATATATATATATAAATTGCGTCACAAAAGTTCAATTTGAATACAAATCTCAAATTTTGAATAATTTTAAAGCATGTTTAGACTAAATGAATAAAAGTTTGTGACTTTTTTTTAAGGTTAATCACTTTTTAGAAACAATACAGAGTTATAAAGAGCTTATTAGTCATGGTGTGATGAGTATTTTAAAATTCAATTTTACGTTTTCTATTGTTATAAAAAAAAGTGTCAAGTCTACAAAATATTGGAAAGTGACCAAAACTATATAATTTCGATTGGAATAGATTTTCAAAATTTTCAGTTGCAGATTATCACAATTGAAATCAGACAGTAGGGAAAATATATTTGAGTTTTCCAAGAAGTTTTAGGACCAAGAACAGGGGTTAGAGATCTTAGATTCCGACCGCGATGAGAGAATGGTAGTCTGAGTTCTGAGGCAAAACTCTCTGACTTGTCAGAAAACAGAAATAGTGGTCATTGATCCAAAATGTCCGATCGGGATGAGAGGCCAGTTCAGTTGATGGCTCCTCTGAAGGCAGAAATCCATTCAAATTCATAAAGCGACAACCAAACAATCATCAAGATTCAAGCCCACAAAAAGAGAAATTTCAGCTGTGAAAGTGGTTCAAAAACAACACATATTGGAATTGGCAAGATTTCATTAGATGTAGTTTGAGGAGTAACAGAAGTTTCTCTTCACCGACGGAATGAAATTTAATATTGATGTTCTACATGGCATTCAGAATTATTGACGTGATCAGTGATTATGAAAGAAAACCTTTTCAAAAGGTGCTCGTGGCAGATTTTCCAAGTAATAAAAAGTAATATTTTTACCATGACGGAAAACTTTTTTATAGAATATATATCTGAAAAATGGATTACTCAAAAACGTTGTTTTAAAAAAAGATCGAACGATATTTGGAATGTCAATAACACTTCGCAAAGATAATAATCATCTACTTGATTACTGAGAAGATCACGTGTGTAGAAAATCAGGCATAGAAAAAACATCCCCCCTCTCTCTCTCTCGCTCGCTCGCTCGCTCGCTCGCTCTTTATGTATATATATATATATATATGTGTGTGTGTAGATATATATAACAGGAATGACAAAAACAGTTATTTTTTAACTTCTAAATTCTATTGATACCCTAATTATTTGATTGCGTTAATATTCAGGTATTTACCATATCTTCATTTCTTTATAAACACAAGTAGTCTTGCTTCTTTAGAGGAGTACAACATTCTTTTGTAAGGTCTGAGATTTTTTTTACTCCACAAATTGTGTATCCAACTTAGTTGTTTGGATATCTATTAAGCTTAAATTGGAACTAAAGGGTCAGCCAAACAGTTTTGGAGCTGAGGGATTGGCCAAACAGTCTGCGAGTTAATTTCAAATCCCACCTGAGGTTATTTACTTTCATTTTGTCTTGCTGCTCTAGAAAAAAAAAGCCTGACCGAAACTCTCCTAATAGATCAGGTCTGTGATTTTCCCCGTTGCTGGCACCACGTAACCTAATGCTGTTAGTCGTGATATTATTCGAATGGCTACCTTTAGAAATGTCATGAAGGACTAAGCGTTATACCTTGATAGTTAATCAAATTCAACAAGTAATTAAAAGTCATATGTGATTCTGTTAATTTAAGTTGATTGTAAAAGTTTATAACAAAAGAAATGTTTTTTCAACTGTAATTCTGTTATTAGTATTCAAAAAAGAATGCTTGAAAATTTTGAACACACCGAATATTTAGATTTTGTCCATACCTGTTTCCATCAAAAATATGAACTAAAATAGTTTTATCAAGAAATTACGTAATATTAGTTAATTCTTTTATGATTTTTTTATTGATAGAATATTTTTCATTGTTACTTTTACACTTCATGTTTTTGTTTGTTTTGTTTTTTTGCTTTTTTTTTGTTTCGTTTTGTTTTTGTTTATTTCTTTAGATGTTGTTGTTGTTGTTGTGTGTGTGTGTGTGTGTGTGTGTGTGTGTGTGTGTGTGTGTGTGTGTGTGTGTGTGTGTGTGTGTGTGTGTGTGTTTCGTTTTTGTTTTGTTCTTTTTTTATGTCCAGATGTAAAGCGAATTTTCAGAGTTCACTTCCAACCAGAGCTGGTCATCGAATAACATGTTAAACGCTGTGCCATCCACTGTGCACAGGAGAAAAACTGGTGTTGCACTGACCTCTAACTTCCAGTTACTCGGTCCATTCAAGTACAAATATTTTCTTCTTTCTATATTTTTTGTGTTTTTTTTCTCCAACAAACAAAATATTGATTTATTCACTAATACAATGTCACATATGCAATGATTCTAAAATAAAAATGCATTGAAAGTGCAAGTGAGTGGGGGGGGTGATTGTCTTTACTCAATTATTATTGCTTGGGACAAAGAATAATTCACTATTCATTGATTTATTCAAAAAGTGTCTTCATCTTCGTCGTTATGTTTCCAATGTATCATAACAGTTAGAAAATAATTGAATAAATAACAAAATTTTAAGAAAATCAAGCGACTCGATTTTTATTCAGTCATCTTATATCAATGTAAATTTTTTACATAGGGAAATAAGAGTTCAGTCTCCTTCAAAATACTCCATTTGTGCCCTGACACACTTGTGCCACAACTCAAAACTGTCTTCAAAGTTCTTTTCAAGATCACCATCAACAGCCACATTTCATTCTCCTTCATTTTGATCAACTTCTGAACTCTCCCTTTCAACAATAATAACCGTAAGTTGCATTAAGTTACAGGAAGTCAAATATAATGTGCGAGACCTTGAAGATACGAAGTTTTATTTAAAATTTCTACGCGATATAATGAATCTCTTTGCATGATTATGTTGTATTTTGACCTTCGACCCGGCCAAACTTGCCATTCCAAAGTGATGCTCCGGAAGAAAGTGGCAAATTCCAATGGCAGTTGAGAGGAAATCGCGTAGGCGGGCTTGGCTGACGAAATGGGACAAGGTAAAAAATCCCATGGTACACTCATAGACTGATGCACCGGAAGAGAGTGACCTCTGAACTGCATGACAGTTATTTCCGCTTGATGACGATCAAACATGCCATTCCAAAGATTGAGTGGGCGTTGAACTATTATATAACTCGGTCAAGACAGAAAGTCAGAGAGTTGGAGATCAGATGTGATAGAGACGAGATGTGGTAGGGAAAGCCACACCCGGCCGAAGGGGCCCTCGGGACCCCCAATGGAGTTTGGGGACCAGACCAGTTGGTGATAAGATGTAGAAGAGAAAGCCAGCAGAGTGGGACCCCAGCCCTCCGGTTGAGCATCAGGAGAACGAGAAAGACACCACGCTGATGGCCATAAGAGTGGGGTCAATATATTGCAGTCTCTGTTCGGTCCCCAACTCCCTCTCACAGTAAAACCCTGAGTAACCCTTTTCGATCCCTTACAATAAACTGAGAGGTACATATTTTTTTTAAGAAGTCTTCCCTCGTCTTTATTCATTGCATCAGTATGTATCCTGTATGAACATGTATATGTGTATATAAGCATATTTATTATGTGAGTATACAACAATTATTTGTGAATGCAGCGGTCAACCAAAACACAAACATATCCAATGGTGTCTCACTGTCGACTCCATTCAGTAATATACAGTCGGATTGATTGCTAAATTTTATCAATGTCATACAACAGGTTTTTGAAATATTCAGTTTAGCTGTGTACGTTTTGGACAGTCATGGTATGAATAATATCACCTTCATTTACAGATTTTATCTTTTGATTCTAACCTTCATTAAAATAGTTTCATCCTAAATCTCCTTATCGCAACCGAAAATTTTTGGATTGTCATCAACTATTAACAAAATAGTTATTTCTATTTTAGAACACCAATTTTTCATAGAAAAATTATCAATATTTTGTCAAATTTCATTTTCCTACATCTTTTCCAAATATAATTATATTTTCATATCATCATCAACATCATGGCGTACCGCTAGCACGGATATCCCTGACCCTTTCCCACCACTCGTCCCAATCGTCTGTCGCTCTCAGTAGGTCTTCCATGCAACATCCTGTATCAGTACAGAGCTGTTGTAAATAGGTTCTAGCTAATCTCCCTACCCTTGATCTCCGGTTTGAGGGGGTCCGTGGAAGCTCGCACTTACTTCTCCAGCAGTATCCCGCATGTCTTGCTCGTCTGGGTGGTTTTCGAGATAGGTGGTAGGTGTCCGAACAGCTGTTGCTTTGTGGGATGCTGCCTCCAGGTCTTGTTCAATACAGCTCGCAGCATTCTTGTGCAATTGCCGTCAAGCTTTCTCTCCATACGCTTAGTCAGCATCCATGTGGTGCATCCATACATTTTCATATATTTGCAATAAAACTTCTCAAAATGTTCACTTAAAGAGATTTGGCCAACAATTTTCAGATCAGTTGATGATATTCAATATCTGTAAATTCATTTCTTTCAGTCCATCTATAGCGATTGATTCATTTTTTCATACTCGGTTTCTCTCTTTTCGACGACTACGAATAAGGGGTAGTAGCGAATAAACTTCGCGTCAAATGAACCTACATATGCTGTCGGTGTGTTCGTCATCTTTTCTCATGGCGAGATTACAACGAGGGTCCCACTACAACTTTGGGCGTTGTGCTACACTCATTGACTATTTAGAACCATGGTGGGACAAACGTCTGTTGAGAACCGTGGTAGTACAAAAATCTGTTTGATGTCCTAGTATTACACTTTCATCTTTGTTGTTTTATCAGGGCCTTCTGGTCGATATGTTTTCCATCCATCCAAATTGACTGAAGAGTTGAATTTAAGAAGTGTTGTAGAGAAGAGATGATACCCCTCAGTATAGAATTGACATTTCTTTTTGAATATGAGCATTGAAAGTGTTTACCGGACGGCCCGCTCTTCCTAGCAAGGGCGGTCGGAAGATACGCATTCCAAGAGAGGGTGGCATGAATTCGATTGAAGCCGCCTGACATGCGTGATGAGTAGCGGGCAAGACTGCCTGGCATTCGTGTCGGGTGGGTGGAATCGACACACCCTTGGCTTCAGAGGGGGGTCCCCAAAGCTGTACCAGCGAAGTTGATTGCCAGGTACCTGAGGCGCCCTATTAGGATAATGCCCACGGGGCCAAGAATTTTTGTCTCCACCTTGCATGGGTTTTCACCTGTGCAAGGCCCCCATTATAAAGTGGCCTTGTGTCATATACCGAAATGATTGGTTATATATCCCGCTTTCCAAGAGAAATGACATTTCGGTCGAGGCCACCTGATATGGACGCTGGGTAGCTGGCGGGGCTGCCTGGCATCCGTGTCGGGTAGCTGAGATAGACACTCCCCTGGCCTCAGGGAGCCGTCCTTGCAATCTTTACTTGCTAAGTGCCTGAGGCTCCACTTAAAGGGGAATGCCGACGAGGTCAAGATATTTTTGTACCAATTGTGCATCAGCTTTACACCCCCCCCCCATAAGACCGCCTCCAAAGCTACGTAAAATTTCAGTTGTAAATAAAAGTCGAAACGAGGAAGAAGCATTTGAACTCAGGAGCCAACCGGAAGAAATATCAATTTTGGTCAGTATGTCTTTAAGTCCTATCAATTTAAAATGCTGAATTTTACAAAATGTTATGCTGTATTTTGTTTGTGAAATAATGCTTAAACTATGCGTTTTAAATGTAAAGACACGCTTACTCTACTATAAAGCCAAATTGATGTTATTCATTCCAATGTCAGCGAACAAGGCAGAATGTTTTTGAATGTCTTCTATCGAATAATTTAAAAATTCGTAAAAAAAAAAAAAAAGGCCCTAACAGTAGTTTAAAAGATAAAGCCTAAAACACCTAATGCTACCATAGCCCCCCCCCAAGAGAAAGGGAAAAAACTGGAAGTTCAATACCTCCTTATTGGAGATATGGGACTTCCGGAAGCGGCTGGAAAACCTAATTCAGCGGGCGTTAGTGGGGGCGGTTATTGGGAATAGGTGGTGGGTATCCCTTAAGTATAGGATTAGGGATTTCGCCATCAAATAAAGCCAGCAGCTCGCTCTAGATAGGGCTAAGAAGGCGAAATCCTTAGAAGATAGACTTTCCCGGGCGGTGGAAGGGGGGACTCCGTAGCCATAGATCTAGCTAAGGGGGACCTTGAGCGCGAGGCTAGCGAGCGTTACAAGGGTTTCGTAGTTAGAAATAGGCTAAAAAGAGTTTCGAACGAAGCCGTGAAATGCAGCGCGTTAATGCGTAGGGAAGAGTTGAGAAGGTTCCCGTGTCGGTATATCGAGTACGTTAACGCCCCGGACGGGCGCGTGCTGAGATCGAGCCGTGAGATTCGTGAGGCTTTCCGGGCACACTTTCGAGATCGCTTTGCCCGCTGTCCTGACCTCCAGGCTCAGGAGTTTCGTGACTATTTAGCCGACTTCCCCCGCCTTGGGGAGGCGGAAGCGGCTAGTTGCGAGGGTGCGGTTACAGAATGCGAAGTCCGTAGTGCGATGAAGCAGGTCGGCCTTAACAAGTCGCCTGGACTGGACGGTTTACCCTACGAAGTGTACTTGAGGATGTCGCACATGTTTGCCCCTATTCTGACGAATGTGTTCAACCATTGACTTGCCCAGGGAGCCATCCCTGGTAGCATCACCAAAGGTGTGATCACATTGCTGAAGAAAGGTGGCAGGCATGTTCGGGGGGATCTAGATGATTACAGGCCCATAACTCTGCTTAACACAGAGTTAAAGATTTTGGCCCGGGTCTTGGCGAACCGTTTGCAGCTTGTCATCAGTGATCTGATCGGCCCTGAGCAGAACTACGCTGTGAAGGGAAGATCGATCCGGGACAACTTGCACTTGGTGCGCCAGATCCTAGAGGGGATAAAAGACGACACGAGAGCCGCGCTGATCAATTTGGATCAGTCCAAGGCCTTCGATAGGGTGGACCACCGGTTCTTGGCGGCGGTTTTGGAGACCGCCGGATTCCAACCGGAGTTCCGCAAATGGATTAGCATTCTGTACCATAACCCACAGGTGGTGGTGCAGGTGAACGGGAGGTGTTCGGGGGCTTTTGCGATCGAGCGATCGGTCCGGCAAGGCTGCCCCTTGTCCCCCCCTTCTCTATGTCCTTGCTCTGGAGCCCCTGCTCCGAAGGCTTAGGGATGGAGGGGCTCGTCCGGCCCTGCGCGGAATCTTGCTAAGCGGCAGCGTCCGAGCCAAGATTTCCGCGTTCGCCGATGATATCACGGTCTTTGTGTCCGGGCGTCGGGACATAGTGGCTGTGAAGGAGGCGGTTGCGAGATACGAAAAGGTAGCAGGTGCCAAGGTCAACTTTGACAAGAGCGAAGGCTTGCGGTTGGGTGCCTGGAGGGGCAGCGTTCCCCTGCCAGGGCCCTTCCGCTGGAGTGACGTTCCCGTCCGCATCCTCGGGGTGTGGTTCAGGCCGGGCCTCCAGCTGGAGCGTAATTGGTTGGAGGTACGGGCCAAGGTAGAAGCGCAGGTGGCTACCTGGCTTCGAAGGCGGTTGTCCTTAAAGGGCAGGGCGGAGGTGTGTGCCGTGCACATCTTCCCCTTGATCCTTTACCGTTTGTCCGTACTTCCTCTGTCTAAGGATCATCGGGCGGCGCTGATACAATCCCTTTTCAAGCTTCTTTGGAAAGGTGGAAGCCCGTTGGTGCGTAGGCAGGTCTGCTATCAACGTCCTTGCAATGGGGGTCTGGGGATGCCGGATCTCGAGATCCACCGGCTCGCTGAGAGACTGGCTTACCTGGGCCGATCGTTGACGTCGGACGCGGTGTGGAGCCTCAAGGTTGGAGTTGCCTTTCCCGACCTGAGGTTGTGTCCCGAGGCTGAAGGCCGTCGTCGGCCAAGGGACGAGCCACCATTCGTCATCGAGTGCCGCAGGGCCCTTCGAAATCTTCCTCGGTCCAGTGACCTCTCATGGACTCGTAAGGAGCTGTATAGTGGTGGGTTCCGCCTCGGATCCTCTGGTGGAGCGGCTCGGCTGGTCGGCGGAGGAGATTCGCTCCGAGTGGAAATGGGCGCCAGGTTCGGGCTTCTTGAGCAACTCCGAGTTCTCGCTCACCTGGCGGCTAGCTCGAAACGCGTTGGCCCTCAACGACTGGGCTTACAGAGCGTGCATAGCAGATATGCCTGACTGCCCCCGCTGCGGCAGTGGTCTAGAGGAAACGGCTTTGCACGCCTTCTACTACTGCGAGCGGGTTCGCCCGTTCTGGAGCCACGTCGAGGAGTGGATGGCTCGCATCAGCCCTAGAGAGCTCGTGCTGCTCGACGTTGGTTACGTCGTGGATAACGTTAACCCTCCGTATCGAGGTGAGAAGCGTATGGTGTTTTTCGTGATCCTAGCCGTGGCTAGAATGGTGATTTGGGTGACGCGAAACAAGGGATTGTATGAGGGTGCAAACTTTTCTTATCGTGATCTGATCTTGTTCTTTAGGCATCTGCTTAGGGTCAAGATTAGATGCGATAGAAGATGCTTGGACCGCATAACATTCAGCAAAAGGTGGGTGCATGCAGCGAGCTTGGTCGTATGCAAGGGAGCAACGTTGGAGTCATCCTTCCCTCCTCTGCCTGCGCATGGCGACGATGGTCCGGGTCCTTCGGGACCCCACCCCGGGTAAGTAGGCACTTTGTGAATTCTTTAGGGTATCTAGACCCCCTAGCTAGTGGAGTGAGGTGTGTCATTGTCCCCACCACTTAGATGTTAGTTTCCCTCAAGATCTTCCCCATTCCCAGTTTCTTTTTTTTTCACCCTTCTACCACTTCTTGAGTCCCGGCCCCTTTTTGAGGATCTTGATCACACATTTCTGTTTTCCATGTTCATTTCCCTTTCCTGACCGATGCCCTTTTCCGTTTGTTATTTTATCCCGTTTAACCTTAGGATTGCCCCCCCCCCATAGGGAAAGCTTCGGCTTGTTTTGGGGTCCTGCCCAGATACCAGAAAACAGTCGACTCTCCAGAACATAGAAGGGGGGATGGGAGGGAAACCAACCGGGTTTATGTTTTGTTTACTCTGGGGCTTTTTTCTCCAATCCCCCAACATCCTTTCACTCGCTGTACATACGTCATTAAATTTTGTCGGGTTTTAAGTAGGGTTTCATGGAGCAAATGAGGTATTTTGGTGGTTGTGGCGTGGTTGGGTGGATGAAGAAATTTATTGTATGGAACGAATGGAAAGAATGATTGTGGGCGATGAGAGGGACTAGCTAGGGCTACATAGAATAATACAGTTTTCGTCTCTTTCCCTTCACTCCCCAAAAATTCTTGGGCCTTGTGCCCACCGAAAAGTAAACTTTGTATACTTTGTCGGAAATAAAGCCAACCGGAAGAAATATCAATTTTGGTCAGTATGTCTTTAAGTCCTATCAATTTAAAATGCGGAATTTTACAAAATGTTATGCTGTATTTTGTTTGTGAAATAATGCTTAATTATGCGTTTTAAATGTAAAGACACGCTTACTCTACTATAAAGCCAAATTGATGTTATTCATTCCAATGTCAGCGAACAAGGCAGAATGTTTTTGAATGTCTTCTATCGAATAATTTAAAAATTAGTAAAAAAAAAAAAAAAAAAAAAAAGGCCCTAACAGTAGTTTAAAAGATAAAGCCTAAAACACCTAATGCTACCATAGCCCCTCCCCCAAGAGAAAGGGAAAAAGAGAGAAAAAAAAATGAAATGAATTCCCCACCCCCTCATGAGACCGCCTCCAAAGCTACGTAAAATTTCAGTAGTAAATAAAAGTCGAAACGAGGAAGAAGCATTTGAACTCAGGAGCCAACCGGAAGAAATATCAATTTTGGTCAGTATGTCTTTAAGTCCTATCAATTTAAAATGCTGAATTTTACAAAATGTTATGCTGTATTTTGTTTGTGAAATAATGCTTAAACTATGCGTTTTAAATGTAAAGACACGCTTACTCTACTATAAAGCCAAATTGATGTTATTCATTCCAATGTCAGCGAACAAGGCAGAATGTTTTTGAATGTCTTCTATCGAATAATTTAAAAATACGTAAAGAAAGCCCTAACAGGAGTTTAGAAGAAAAAGCCTAAAACACCTAATGCTACCACAGGCCCCCCCCACCAAGAGAAAGAGAAAATTTTTTAAGCTCTATAATTCCTGAAGCCTGCTAGGTTCCCATCTGTAGTAAAAGAAAAAAAAAATGAAAAAAAAAACTAGGAAAAGTCCCAATACAGCAAAAAAAAAAAAAAGCACAAGTCAGTACCAGTGAAAGTACCTTAATGTTGGACTTTAAGTAAGTTAAAACAGCCTTCGAAAGATAACCATGACCCACACTCAAACCACTTACACAAACCGCATCGCTCTTCGCGCGGGTAAAAAAGGGGCGCGTCCTGCTGAGGTTGGAGCCCTGGCCTCGGTGTTCGAAAAATCAGCTACAGAGCTCAAACAATCAAAACTACTAAAATGCAAGCAAACACTACAAATAGCCACATTTAACGTTAGAACCCTAAATAGAATAGGACAACTCCCAGAGCTAATCGCATCGGCCGAAGAACATAAGATAGACATAATATGCATACAAGAACACAGATACACGCACTCCGAAGATATCAAATATCACGAAACTGGCAATGGCTGGTCGCTCGCCACTGTATCCGCATGGAAAAACTCTGTCAACGCCGCAGTAGGAGGGGTAGGATTACTTATAGGACCTAGAGCATTAAAAACGCTTAATAGCGTTGAGAAAATACAGCCTAGAATGATGGCAGCTATATTCAACGGAAACCCCAGAGCAACAATCATCTCATGCTACAGCCCCACCAATGTTAGTGAAGAAAATGAACTAGTCGCCTTCTACGATGAGTTATCCTCATTAGTGCGTAGCATCCCGAAACACAACATGTTAGTCATTGGTGGAGACATGAATGCCCAAATCGGGAAAAACGGAAACAACAAATACTGCCTCCACAACACGTCAAATAGGAATAGGCAACATCTAACAGATTTCATGATAGAAAATAGATTAGCATGCCTCAATACAAACTACCAAAAAAGAGAGGGCAAACTATGGACATTCACGTACGCAAACAATACTAAAGCTCAGATAGACTACGTTCTTATAAACAAGAAATGGAAAAATAGTGCATTGAATTGCGAGGCATTCTCCTCTTTTGAGGGTGTGTCCACCGACCACCGAATAGTCACGGCGAAAATACGGTTAAGCCTACGAAAGAACGCCAAACGAACAGCGACCACCAAACACTATGACTGGGCCCTATTAAACAACAAAGATATAAGAGATAAATACGTATTAGAATTAAGAAACAGATTCGAAACACTACAAGAAAAGACGGAAACAAGTACACCAAACGACGAATATGAAAACTTCGTCAATGCACACCTCGAGGCAGCAGCAAAATACATTCCAACAAAACTTAAAACTAAATATAGAGTCCCATTGGAAACTTTAGCTGTGAGAGAAAAACGTGCACTAGTGAAAACAGCCTCCAAAAACTATCGAAAAAAACCAACAAACACAAATGCCTTAAAACTAAAAACGGCACAATATCAATTAGCAGGCATATATATAAAGGAACAGACAGAATACATTCAAAATCAGATAGATAAGATCAGAGACTCGGTGGAAGATAGGCAATCTAGGATAGCATGGCAAACAATAAACGAAGTGAGCAGAAGAAAGAACACAGCCAAAGCAAAACTTAAAGCAGCAAACCAACAAGAAAGAATAAAACTGTGGAAACAGCACTTCGAAAACTTACTTGGAAACCCACCAAAAATAACGCATGAACCAATCACCAGAATAATTAGCAAACAATTAGACATTAAACTAGGACCGTTCACACAAGAAGAACTCGACTCGGTTCTCAGAAAAATTAAAAATAGGAAAGCTGCAGGACTGGACGAAATTCCACCGGAAGTATGGAAGACCAGACAATTCGACGACATACTGCTCCGCCACTGCAACGCAGTATACAATCAAAATCCGATAGATAGATGGATGAAGGGATGCATACTCCCCTTCCCTAAAAAGGGGGACCTCGGATTAGCCAAAAACTACCGAGGCATAACACTTACATCCATAGCTGCCAAAATCTACAATGCCCTACTACGAAACCGAATAGAACCCAAAATCGACATCATACTTAGAAAAAACCAAAATGGCTTCCGAAGAAATAGATCCACGACCTCACAAATATTAACCATCCGCAGAATCCTTGAAGGTGTACGGGCAAAGAACCTACAAGCGACATTAATATTTGTCGACTTTACCAAGGCTTTCGACTCCATTCACAGAGGAAAGATGGAACAAATCCTACTAGCGTACGGCATACCTAAAGAAACCGTAGCGGCAATAACGATTCTCTATAGAAACACTAAAGTAAAAGTACGATCACCGGATGGAGACACAGAATACTTCAACATTGTAGCAGGAGTACTACAAGGGGACACGCTGGCCCCGTACCTCTTTATCATTTGTCTAGACTACGTACTAAGAACATCGATTGACAAAATTAAAGAGAATGGCTTCGAACTGACGAAGAAAAGAAGCAGAAGATACCCCGCAACAACAATTACCGACGCCGACTACGCCGATGACATAGCGATACTGGCAAATACACCTGACCAAGCCGAAACTCTTCTGCATAGTTTGGAACGAGCAGCAGCAAGCATAGGCCTCTATGTTAATGCACACAAAACGGAATATATGTGCTATAACCAAACGGGGGACATCTCCACTCTAGAAGGAACCCCACTTAAACTAGTAGACAAATTCCCGTACCTAGGAAGCAGCGTCGAATCAACCGAAAAGGACATCGAAACGAGGCTAACGAAAGCATGGACAGCTATCAATAGGCTATCGATTATATGGAAATCAGACCTAACCGATAAAATGAAACGCAGCTTCTTCCAGGCAGCGGTCACATCGATACTGCTATATGGATGCACTACATGGACGCTAACAAAACGGCTGGAGAAGAAACTGGATGGCAATTACACAAGAATGCTGCGTGCAATCCTGAACAAGTCCTGGTAGCAGCACCCCACAAGACACCAACTGTACGGCCACCTGCCCCCTATCACGAAAACTATTCAAGTTAGACGAACCAGACATGCAGGACACTGCTGGAGAAGCAGAGATGAACTCATAAGAGATGTACTCTTATGGATCCCCACACATGGCCGCGCAAAAGCAGGACGACCAGCTTGAACGTACATTCAGCAGCTATGTGAGGATACAGGCTGTTGTCCTGAAGACCTACCTAGGGCGATGAACGATAGGGAGGAGTGGCGAGAGAGGGTCAGGGATATCCGTGCTACCAGCGCGATATGATGATGATGATTTATTTCAGTGGTTTGGAACAGTTCCTTCATATTGTTTGCACTATAGAAGATTTTTCTTATATGGGCGAGGTCGGTACATTCGATGAGAATGTGATTCATGTTGTATTTTGTCTGGGATTCATAACACATTGGTTGTTGTTTTCTTTCGAGTAAATAAGAGTCTTTTAAAGCTTTGCTTCTATACTCCCAGTGTGGGTTTAATTTCTAATAATTTATTATTTTCATTATTTCTCCAGTGTTGTTGTCTTTGGTGTAGTATGTATTTATTTATTTATTTTCATTTTAGAGTATGTATGTGGTATATTAAATTTCTTTTCAGTGGTTAGGTTTATGGTAGACCTGGGTGCTTTATCTGCTTGGTCATTTCCACTTATGCCAGTATGACTTGGGACACAACATATCTATATATCATTGTCATTTGATAAATTCTTCAATTTACAAAGTATTCTTGATATTAATGGGTAATCAAATTTTCTGTTTTTTAGTGATTCCAACACTGACAGTGAATCTGAAAAGATGATGAATTTGTTATTTCTTGATTCTGAGATGAGATCTAGAGCCATATTGATTGCACAAGCTTCTGCACTGAATATAGAGGTATCATTTGGGAGATTTTTTTAAAATTTTCCTTTATGTATTGTAGCACATCCTGTTATTTTATCCACTTAGATCCATCCGTGAAAATGTGCAAGTGTTTAGGATATTTCTCCTTAACTTTTTCTAATTCCTCTTGGAAAATTAGTGGATGGGTTTTATTTTTGTAGAATTTACGAAGTGTTAAGATTATGTTTGGGGTCCTTATAGTCCAAGGTGGAATATCTGGTATTATTGTTCTATGGATTTCAGTCAGGTCTGCTTCTGCTTCTCCAATGATTGTTTCCATCCGGAGGCCAAAGCGTTTTATGGCTTTTTCATTCTTTTGGACTAGCTCTTTATACTTGGGATGAAAAACTTTATGGTGTGTCGGATTTGTTGAACATGATTTTAATTTGACATAGTACTGGAGGGCCAGTTTGCAGCTTCTAATATTTGCAGGAGCTTAATTAGCTTCTGCATATAGGCTCTCAGTTGGGGATGATCTAAAGGCTCCAAGCACTAGCCTGAAGCCTCCATGATAGATTGGGTCGAGGGTTTTCAAGTAGCTCTTTCTAGCTGATCGGTATATGATAGTGCCATAGTCCAATTTAGATCTAATTAATAATCTATGTAATAATAATAACATATTTCAGTCAGCTCCCCATTCTTTGTGGGCCACCACACGCAGTAGCTGCAATGTTTTATTGCATTTCATTTTTAGATATTTTTAGTGTGGAATGAAGGTCAGTATCTTGTCAAATATCATCCCCAGAAATTTATACCCATCTACAATTGGGATCTCTACACCATCGAGTTTCAGACTGGGGTCATTATGCAATTTTTTTTTGACAAAGATGGACACATTTTGTTTGTCCTAGTTGCAATTTCCGTTCGATTGTGTGGATATATTTTGATTTGCAACATATCATGAGGTCATCCACATATAGTGACCCATTCATTCCGGGTGGCAACTCCTTGGTTATATTATTTATCTTAACATTGAACAGGACTTCAAACAGAGATTAAGACATCCAGTTTTGATTATTGATTAAATTAGATATAACGCTTCCGAAAGTTCCCGAAGAATGTCAGAGAATTTAAAATTTGAAACGTGATAACACTACAATCGAAGAAAAGGATATTTTACCAGTACATGCTGTTCGTTCTAAAGTTCGACAGCAGAAAATTAAGTAAGATTTGGTGAAACCAAATCCGTGTTTTCATTGTAGTGGTCTGTATTTAAGAAGTGAATGTTTTTTCAGTGATAAAAGTTGTTTTTTCTGTGGTCTTATAGGATATAGAAGCACACTCTGCAGACCTAAACGCAGAAAAGTTTTTAAAAGTCCAAATCAAGAAGTAATGTTAAAATAGTGTTATGAAGACGTGAAATTAAGGAGGGGCAGAAACGTAATTTTGTGTACGTAAAAATTAACAATGAAAAAGTTAAACTTCAACTTGACACCGATTATCAATGAAAAAACATGGGAAAAAGGGGTAAACCTTTATTGAAAAAAATGATAAGGTTCTACGTGGATTGTAAAAAAAAATTAAAGGTGTATTCACTTGTAACATTTCATTTGTGGAAAAAACGCTTAAATCAAAATTTTTTGTTTTGCAGAATGCTTTCAATCTATTTGGGACGGACTGTATTGTGTCATTCGATTCAGGGGAACAACCCATGAATTCCTTTCGTAATAAAATGAATGTTTCTGCTCATAGCATAAATAAAGTGGCAGAAAATTTAATGAAGTATCTTGAAAATAAGTTCCCTGAAGTATTTTCCGAAGGACTTGGAAAATGCACAAAGACAAAAGTAAAGTCTGAGGTCAAGGAAAATGGGAAGCCTATTTTCAAACCTAAAAGAAATTTGCTATTTACGATTTTGGAACTAATAAACAAGGAGTTAAAAATGTGGGTGTCCTCTCAAAAATCGAGTATTTGGACTGGGCGTCTCCAACAGTATATGTAATAAAGAAAAATTATAAAATACGCCCTTGCGCAGATTTTTCAACTAGTTTAGATGATTGCCTTAACATCTGCAAAATCAAATGGCCGAAAGTTCTTCTCGAAGCCTAATATATCAGATTCTTACCTTCAGGTACAAGTCGATGAAGAATGCTAAAAATTTTGACCCTCAATACGCACAAGGGTTGTATAAATTTAACCGACTTCCGTTTCATGTGAAGGTCACGCCTAGTATTTTTCAACTAAGTCTGGACACCATATTGGCTAGTTTAGATTTTGCCATTGCTTTTCTCGACGATGTATAGATAAAGAGCGAAAATCGAACTCAACACTGTGAGCACATTACCAAAAAGTATACAAAAAAATAAAAGAATACAGCTTTAAACTTAGCTCTGGGAAGGGTAAATATTTTATGTCACAAAAAAAGTATGTAGAACAAATTATTGACGCAAACGGAGGACGTCCAGATCCTTCTAGAGCAGAAGAGATAAAATCATGCCAACTCCAAAAATGTGACTACACTACCGGCATTTTTAGGGCTCTAAAACTATAATGGTATGTATGTAGTAATTTACGAAGCTCTTTGCTTCGATTTAGCACAAGGCCAAATGAATGGGACACCCAATGAGACTCGAACTCACTCGTGTAGGTTTGCTAGTCGAGTTTGCTAACCATTACACCACCAGAGGTGCCCTATAATGGTAAGTATGTACCAAACATGAACAACGTAAGAACACCATTAATCAATTAAAAAGAAAAGTAAAATGGGAATGGTCTGTGAAAAGCCAGAAAGCTCTTGGCGAAATAAATATTCTCGTGTCCGCCTTATCATCAACTCATTTTGACAGTAAACTCGTTTGTTTGTGTTGTATTACAGAGATCACCTTCCTTTATTGCCCATATAAGGATCGATGAAAGGTATCCCTACCCATACAGCCAACAGTTTGCAGACCTGGGTGACCTTTTCATTGAACTATAACAATTTTACCATCAAAGAAAATAGTACATGCAGACGGTCAGTCTAGATTGATCCTAAGTTTTCCCGAACCACTAGAAAAGACGGTAACAGCAGCCTTAAGAGCCGAGAAGGAATTAAAAGAAGTGCTATATAATACAGCACGGGAATTATCCGTGACATTAAAGGAAATTAGAATTAAGGTTAAAACAGATGATTTCATTATGAAAAGGAAAGAACAAGTTAAACTTAAGGAGAAAAATAAAATATTTCCTGCATTTTCAATATGTGACGAAGTACTAACGTACGTGGATATTGTAGTAATGCCCCCTTCCCTTCAAAAAAGGATTTTGAAAGAATTTTATTTAGGGCACCTCGGAATTTCACGTATGAAATCTCTAATGAGGAACTATACCCTTTCAGCCATGGATGGATCATGACTTTGAAAAGTAGACAAAACCTACAGAGGTTGTGCACTTGCACATATAGCATTTTTGTGGGATAACTATTAATCAGAAAGTCTCGATAAAAAATGCGATATAAGCTAGGGTAAAAAAAATTGTATATGAATGTAAAGAGGAGTATCCCATGGGCCATGGAAACATTAAGTTTATAAGTTCCAAAAATTCACACTGAAATACTCGGCATGGACACATGGTGCAGTGGATACGGTGTTTGCTTAGAAAGTGCTTCTGCGTGAAATCATCGGGAGGATAGCAGGTTCAATCCCAACACCAGGTAAGAATAATAAAGAATACTTACAATAGCTAAACACTTGAACACGGTCATGTACACGTGGATTAAAGAAAATTTTCCGTTTGAGGTTTTGTGTAGGTTCCCGAGTGCTGCATGTTACACCTGAAGAAGGACGTATCGGCCGAAACATTGAAAGTATAACAAAAATATTACCAAAGGAAATGGAAGAGTCATGTAAATGGTATGCAGTACAAAATGGGAGCACAAAAGACATCTGAATCAATTGAGACTCAGATTGACTAAGGATGTAACTCTTCAGGAATAAGTAAAGATGGATGTACTTTATGATTCGTATGACATTCCAACACCAACCCTTGAAATGGTAATCCCAAGATAGACCATTAAAAGGAAGTGGATAGAACCTTTAAAAGAAAAAAATATTAATTTCAAAGTGAAATAATCTTTAGAGGCAAGTATCGTAGAGAAGAGATGATACCCCTCAGTATAGAATGGACTATTCTTTTGATGATATTGACCGGGCCACCA